>JASAND010013297.1:0-40101 GCA_030248195.1 Trissonchulus latispiculum
AAATGGGAGCAAAACAGTGACCCAAAAATGGGAGCAAAGCAGTCACCCAAAAGTTGAGTCAAATCAATATCCAAAAATTCTACCCCACACATATAAGCCTGATCAACATTCACAGTGGGAGTCAAAACAGTCACCCAAAGATGGGAGCAAAACAGTCACCCAAAAGTGAGAGCAAAATGGTCACCCAAAATTGGGAGCAAAATGGTCACCCAAAATGACAGTCAAATCAATATCCAAAAATTCTACGCATCACATATAAGTCTGATTAACATTTGCAGTGGCAGCAAAATGGTCACCCAAAAATGAGAGCAAAACAGTCACCCAAAAGTTGAGAGCAAAAATGTCACCCAAAAATGAGAGCAAAAATGTCACCCAAAAGTGAGAGCAAAATGGTCACCCAAAAATGGGAGCAAAATGGTCACCCAAAGTGCGCCCAATTGTACTCTCTATTACTACTGCAGTAATTTTGAAAAAACTGATTTCCTCCAAAATGGCCATTTTTTGACCCTCAAAACACAGTTTTTTGCTTGTACTGACTTAACCACTGAAGATAGCTCAAAAGTTGTAAAAGCAAAAATGTTCATTTTCGTGTCCTCTTTCCAGCTATCACAACCAATCCTGTATCCTGACTGCCTACTGAGAGCCTAAGGCCAAAAACCAAAACTTTCTTATCTTTTGGCTTAAAAATGCGGGACTGGTCCCAGAATGTTAAAGAGCACGGAAATAGGTTCTTTTGTAAGTTTTAGTCATTTGCGTAAAAGATTAAAGTAGTATGAGTGAAAAATACTCGAAAGGAAACCAGCACCTTAAGGGAGAGTCCACTTTTGGGCCATTTTTTCTACTTTCTCCGATCTCGCTGAGTTTTACATGTTTTATTGTCCAAACGGTGTATTTTAACAAGTTTTTAAAATTAAAGTCGTAAGTCTTACGGTTGTCGAGTAATTTCACCTCAAAGTTGAGGTTTCGGTGGTGATTTGTAAGAAACGGAATTTTAATTTAGACCTTCAAGCTTTTTTAATTAATTTTTGAAGTATGAGAACTGAAATTGGGGGTAGCAACTTTTATGAAATATTCTGAAAGCTGTAAGGCCTAATTAAAAATTCTAATTCCTACAAATCACAGCTTATGACAAGACATTTCGAACGATACCAATTGATCCTGGTTAGCTCTTCCCGATTTCGAGATTTCTTTGGCGCAAAATTCTGAATTTTTAGCAAAATTTCGGAAATTCGTGTTCTTTGGCAAATAACATAAGGCTATGGCAATTACAGATCTACAAAATCTTAGACAATTTATTTGCGTACCATTATTGATGACTTTAGGTCAAGTTTGGATACACTGGTGCAGGTTAGTACACCCAGTTGGTCGCTGGGGTCAAATGTAAGAGTCTGTCAACCATAATCTCAAAAATAGCGGTTTTCAAATTTTTCGAAATACGTTAAATTTTATGTCAATCGAAAGCTCTCATTGTCGGGAACATTTATTCTTGGATCATAACCCGCAAATGCGGCAAATTCGAGTAAGCAGCCGTTAAATGATTGTCGTGGTCAAGCCTTTCCAGCGCCGGTGCTACCCCCTAAAATCACTAAAAAAGCAATAAAGTAGACTTCCCCATTTAAAGTTCCCTCAAATCCGTTGCTTACACCACATATCATATAACCGAATGAAGCTCCATTCTCAAGGCTGTTCAGGTACAAATTGCCTTTATTTGCTACGGCACCGTCGTTTTCACACATTTTCAAAATACATGCAATTAATAGCAGGCTACTCGCTAAGTACTGAACGAAACTACTCAAAATTTAACCATCTTCTGCCCAAGACTTCTCGGGGAAATCGGCTCAAAATGACCAATTTTACATTGTTGGCTGCCATTTTTTACTGAAACCACCTAGAGAGATGGGACTGCCACCAATCAATAGAGAATTAATTGCTCTACATTTTATATGTAAGCACTAAGCAGTCCCCGATGCACCCAGGAAAAGTTAGAAGCCGGCAAAGTCGGACAAACTACGAAGTTTTGTTAAATTTTCACTGCAAAAATCCAATAAATTTATTTACCTCCCTGAAGTTAGCAGTTCCATTGAATGAGTCAAAGTTAAAACTAATTGAGTCAGATAGAGTATGTTGAAAAATCAATGAGTCAAGCTTTATCTCGATTGAGACAGTTGTATTTCGATATTTATTAGCGAATATTGCTTGGAACTGCTAACTTCAGGTTTACAGTGCCATTTCTGAGTCATGCCCTCAAATTGGCACAATAGGTAGTTCGTGCCATATATTGAATGAGTCACATAATGAAACCCTAAATTTCAACACATTTTAATTGAAAAAATGGAAAATATAAGCTATTTGGATTCTGAAAAAATGATGGTGCTAAATGATAATCTTAGCTAACTAGTGGCACATAAAACTGGGTTATTAAGACAATGAACACACCCCAGGTCCCCCCAGCCCCAGGTGCATAGTTTCCTTGGGGGGGGGGGGGGTCATAGGCATACGTCTGCACCCCCCAGACCTGAGCTCACCCCCCCCCCAGAATCCGGATTTTTCCAGTAAAAAACCGGAAAAATCCGGTTTTTCAGCGGCCTTCGGCTTAGGCAACCTGTTTGGATTGGGGGGAGTAGAAGGTCCAAATTTGGCTCGGGAACCCCACCCCACCCAAATCCGAAATTTGGGGGGGGGGGAGGACCCCCCCTAAACTGTACCCAGGTTTTTTTAGCTAAAAATGCTCCTTTTTCGAAGTACAGTACATTAAACGTACTCAAAAGCATAGGTGTAATTGGGCGTAGGTTTGGGGGGGGGTAACCCCCCCCCCAGCCATTTTTCCAAACCACCCCCAAAACTTTTTGGGGGCCCCCGGCCCCCCCGACTGGGGGGGGGGGTAGTCGCGCCGAAAATCGGGTATTTTTAGGGCAAATTTTGCAAAAATTTTCAAAAATGTTCAAATTTTTGGCTTAAAGTGTTCATTAGTGCGTGAAATACACGTTTTCAACAGTTTTATGGACTTTCTGACTCAATATTGACCTTATTTTGTAGTTAGAAACATGTTGGCAACCAAGTTTTCGAGTTTAAAACCCCTGTCTAATGTTAAAATTAGTTAATGGTTGGATGTTTTTTCGCATTAGCAATGGCTGAAAATGCGATTTTTGGCATAAAAGTATCCCCGTTACACCTATGCTCAAAAGCTTGTGTCAATAGTTTTCGTATGCGAAAATAGGGCTTGAAAATTGACAAATTTGTGCTAAAATATGCCTAAATTAGGCCAGATTGTGAATTATAATTGCGTATATTACCTTTTAATTGCTATAAATAACCATGTTTAGCTGTTTATAGCTGATTTACATCCATTTTTGCGAATTTTTCTCAAAAATTTTCAGAAATTGCAAAAAATTTTTTCAAAAATTTTGCATTTTTTACTTGGTTTGGACCCAGTTTTAGGGGGGAGGGGGCTTTGAGCTCGGCTTGGGGGGGGGTAGTTGAGGCCGGGTAGGGGGGGGGGGGGGGGGGGGGGTCTGGCCTCTCCGTGGGGGAGGTCTCACAGGGGGCAAACTGTAGCCTGGTACACCGATGGGGGGGGTATCCCCTCAAAATTTGCGACCAACTTGACCCCCCCCAGATTTTTTGACTTACCCTCCCCCAACTTTCGGCTACCCCCCCCCGAACCCCCCCCAACAATTTTTGGACCCAATTTTGGCTAAAAAATGGTCATTTTTTGTAAAATTTTTCTTACATTTTGGCTTAAAATTGCTTTAAAATGGTGCAGAAACGCCTTAAACGTTTAAAACAAGCATTATTTTGCAGAAAAAAGGGCTAAAAGAAAATTTTGCATTTTTTGGCCATTTTTCGAAATTTCTGAGGTCCAAATTCCGGGGGGGGGGGTTACCCCCGTCACATTTCGGGGGTCGACCACCAAAATCCCAAGATTACCCCCCCCCAAGACCCTAAGTTCCAGGAAAACTATGCCCAGGTGTACCAGTATATACCATAGTTTCCCTGGAACTTTGTGTCTGGGGGTGGGGTAAATCTTGGCCGACCTCCGAAATATGTGTACCTCCCCCACCCCAACCCCCCCCCAGAATTCGGACCTCAGAAATTTCGAGAAATGGCCAAAAGCAAAATTTGCTGTAATTTAGCCCTCTTTTCATCAAAATAGGGCTTGTTTTTAACGTTTTAGGCGTTTTTGCACCGTTTTAAAACGATTTTAGGTAACAATTTTAGAAAAATATTTAAAAAAATGACAATTTTTCGGCAAAATGTAGCTAACTTTTTGGTTCCAAAAATCGATGGGGGGGTTCGGGGGGGGGTAGCCAAAAGTGGGGGGAGGGTAAATCAAAAAATCAAAAAATCTGGGAGGCGGGTAAAGTTGGTCGAAAAATTGGGGTGGATATCCCCCCCCCCCAAAGAAA
This sequence comes from Trissonchulus latispiculum, assembly GCA_030248195.1. Classification (NCBI taxonomy): domain Eukaryota; kingdom Metazoa; phylum Nematoda; class Enoplea; order Enoplida; family Ironidae; genus Trissonchulus; species Trissonchulus latispiculum. The sequence continues at coordinate 4,407 of JASAND010013297.1, forward strand.
ACTATGACCAGTACCCACTAGCGTAGCCAGAAAAAAATTTCGGGGGGGGGGAATGCAAAATTTTTCCGGGGGGTCTGGGGGGCGGAGCCCCCCAGAAGCTGAGAAATTTTTCTATTTCGTGACCTTCGTGGAATTTTTACAGAGCATTCGTTGAAATTACAATAATATTTAAGGCGCAGTGCTTGTTTATGCAATGATGCAGAAGCTGTGGTGGTCAAAGTAGATTAAATAGGGTAATTTGTACTAATTTTTTAGTGCGAAACACGCATTATAATGGTATAATACACGTATTTCGCGCCGAAGGCGCGAAAATTTTTTGAAAAATAGGCGTTTACACACGTGGCAGGAAAACATTTCTGGGGGGCAACACCATTTCGGGGGGGGGGGAATTCACCCCCTGGCTACGCGCCTGCCAGTACCCATAGTTGTACCAGGCATAGGTGTAACGGGGATTTGGGTTGGGGGGGGCCCTCCCTCGGAATTTTGGGGGGGCCCTTTTTAGACCCCCCCAAACCCCCCACGACCCCCCCCCCCCCAAACACTCCCTCAAAAAATTTTTCTATTTTTATGTCAAAAATCGCATTTTCAGCCATTGCTAATGCCAAAAAACTTTCAACTATGAAGTAATTTTGACATTAGACAGGGGTTTTAAACTCGAAAACTTGATTGCCAACAAGTTTCTAAGTCTAAAATAAGGTCAATATTGAGACAGAAAGTCCATAATACAGTTAAAAACGTGTATTTCTCGCAATAATAAATTTTTTTTGGGGGGGGGGTTGTAAAATTGCCTGGGGGGGTTACCCCCCCCAATCACACCTGTGGTACCAGGCTACAGTTTGTCCCCTGTGAGACCCTTCCACGAGAAGGCCAGACCCCACTCCCATACAACGACCTCGACTACTACCCCCCAAGCCGAGCTCAGACCCCCTCTCCCCCTAAAATGGGGTCCAAACAAGAGAAAAAATGCCAAATTGCAAATTTTTTTGCAATTTTTCAAAACTTTTCTGAAAAAAATTGGCTGGAAATAGGGAAAAACGCTAATAAATAGGCTGTAAACAATACGAGTTATTTTTGAGTAGATTATGTCGAAAATAGCAGATTTTATGTCAAAAAAGGGCCATTTTTAGCTGGAAAAAATTTGGGTACAGTTTAGGTACAGTTTTTAAAAATATATATCCAATTTTTTAGACCCTCCAAGCCAGATTTGGACTTTTTACTCCCCACCAACCCAAACAGGTGGTACTCCTATGCCAGTACCAGGCCACAAGTTTCGCCAGGGTTGGTTGAGGTTTCCCCAAAATTTTCGACCAACTTTACCTGGTAACACTGTACCAACTTTACCCCCTCCCAAACTTATTGATTAACACACCCTCTATTTTGGTTACCCCCCCCCCATACATAGGTATACTACCTGTTTGGGTTGGGGGGGGAGTACAAGGTTCAAATTTGGCTCGGGGGACCCCACCAAAATCCGAAATTAGGGGGGACCCCTAAACTGTACTCAAGTTTTTTAGCTAAAAATGCTCCTTTTTCGATGTATATACTGTACATTAAACGTACTCAAAAGCTTCTGTCAGTAGTTTTCATATGCGAAAATAGCGCTTGAAACTTGACAAACTGATTGTGGTTTACAATTGCGTATATATACCTTTTAATTGTTTAACTTATCTTTAGCTGTTTATAGCTGCTGATTTATAGCCATTTTTTCGAATTTTTTTCAAAAATTTTTCAGAGAGAGAGAGAGAGAGAGAGAGAGAGAGAGAGAGAGAGAGAGAGAGAGAGAGAGAGAGAGAGAGAGAGAGAGAGAGAGAGAGAGAGAGAGAGAGAGAGAGAGAGAGAGAGAGAAATTATGCATTTTTTACTTGGTCTGGGCCCAATTTTAGGGGGGGGGGGAGGAGGGTTTGAGCTCGTTGTTGCATAAGAGACTTTTGGATGGGTGGCGTGTCATAACGAGGGCAATTTTCGATATCTGGCCGGGATCGTTCAGGCGGCGGCCCAAACTTGGTCCGGTCAAATAGCAATTTTGAAAAAATTTCGAAGTCCCGATTCCACAGAAAATAGGGTCAAAAATAGGGATAAATTAGCAGTTTTGGGTCATTTAATGGGATGCATATAAGGGATATCGGGTTCGCGGAACACGAAGCATAGTCGGAGCGCGGTGCGGTACTGCTATCGTGCTGCACTGTTATGCAGTAACCATTGCACGTTGCCTGTAGAGCTGGTGATGATTGTGTCCGTCGTAAGGGAGAACTGTAGCTATGTTAGTTGGTGCGCTCTCCAGCTTCCATCTTGCTGTATATGCGTGCTGTCCCAAACACAGCACCGTCGGTAACAAGTTATTCATTCGTCACAATTATTTGAAATTCGGCATGCAGATAGCTTAGGATTGTATATAGTCACGGGGAGGGGGGATACACAACCTGCAAAGTGGGGGAAAACAATGGCTCACCCTGCTCGACTGGCACATGGAAGTTCATGTGTAAAGTTCAGTTGAAAATTCGAGTGCAATCGAAAGTTCGACTCATTCACTTTAAGATCATAATACAAATAACCGTTCCTGTAAGTTGAGCGTTCATGTGCATGGGTCGGAAGTTGACACCCAACAATGATCCTAAAATCTAAGGAATTTTCAAATTTTCTAAAATTATGGTAACTTACTGGCAATTATGGTAAGTTACCGGTAATAGGAGTTCTTTTTTGCTCTTCGATTTTTTGATTTAAGCAAAAATAACTAATTCCTAACTCATTTGAACTGTGGTACTGTGGTATTGCTGCAAAAATGTATCTACTCGTTGATCCATGGCTGCTTCGTCGTCGTCCTTGGCGCATATTTGCAAGTTTTAATGTATATATATACCTGTAATGCCTACTCAACTGACGAAATATGAATCAAAACGATTTTCTAAGGTTGTCCACCCCATCTGAAAACATCCCAGAAATACACTCATGTAGTCTTGCTAATACTGACCTAATGTGTAACTATAACAGGTTTAAAAATTTAAATAAGTATAAATACGTATATACATTGATACATGTATATATACAATAAACAAATGATGACATACCCAAACGTAAAATTATGTTGTTGTGATGGCGGCAGAGGATAGCTCTTACCAGGGTATCGCAAATGTATATAGTTCTTGAAGATCATCAAGCTACAGTTAGCACTGTATGCAAAGTAAGAAATGTATATATATACGTAAACGTACGTATTTAAATACATATAATGCATGCATGAGCTAACCAGGAAGCATGAACAATACTTCGCAAATCAAATTCCATTAGCAAATGTTAATTGCAGCACATTTTAGCTACGAACTTCCTAAAACACAAATAGTTCACAAAGATGAACAGAGTATGGATTATGGAGTAGGTCGGAGACTACCCCATTATATATATACGTAATACGTATATATATATATATATATACGGTCACTAGCGTAGCCAGAAAAAAATTTCGGGGGGGGGGGGCAAGCCAAAATTTTTCAAACTTAATTGTGGCAGTTAAAAGGGGGACGGCATGCATTTTATTACGTTAGCTTATTTTTCGGGTTTTAAATAAACAATTTTTAAGAGATATATGTAACAGCAAATAAAAGATGCCGCCTTTGAATAATTTACACAACTGACTCTATCCAGTCGGGGGGTCTGGGGGGCGCAGCCCCCCAGAAGTTGAAGAATTTTTTATTTTTGCTGCCTGAAACGAATTTTTCTGAGCACATTTTTCGTCCTTTAGTATAATCAAAAGCAGTTTGGTTTAAACAACAGAAAGCCTGTTCGTAAATTTATATGAAGGGAATTAACTAATGAAGAAATGCTAACTTGTATACATAAAGCTACAGGGTAGCGAAAACTTTTTGCTATGTTTACGATTACGTGAATTGAAAAGACATTTTAAGATTGACGAAGACGAAATATGCAATAATTCGCGCCGAAGGCGCGAAAAATTTTGGATTACTTCTAAATTGCTTTAATTTTCATCAATTCTCAGGCTCAACGCAGCCTACAGCTGCTGTCTGCGTCATAAATATTTCCTGATGGCAGATATTTTCAGGGGGGCAATCCAATTTCGGGGGGGGGCATGCCCCCCTTGCCCTGGCTCTGGCTACGCGCCTGTATACGGTATATACATTTTACGGAAAAAATGACCGTTGGCGAAATTGACAAATTGGCGATACTTCCAGAAAAAATGGCAATTTTACCCAATTTATCTACATTTGTGGACCTAAGCTTGAGCATGTTTTGCAACTAAGCTCATTAACCAACTCGTTCGCGAAATAAACTCTCGCAGAATTTTTCGCCAACATTTTTCCACTTTTAGTCAATTTTGGAAATTTTTTCAATTTACAAGGCGAACGAGTTGGTTTATGAGCTTGCTTAAATTTAGTTGCAAAATATGATCCAGCTTAAGGCCCACAAATGTATAGCCATGGGGGGGGGGAACCCGCCCTCTTTTTTGGGGAAAAAACCCACCTGCCTCCTGGACCAAGGGTTGGAGCTATGAGCTCCAAAACATAGCAGCAGAAAGCGCGACTCTTTCTTACCTAATGCAAAGATCAAGTCATTTGGTTCGCTCCTGCTCATTTTATGACATTTTGAAAATGACACCTACTTTTTGGTCCAACCATGCCAAAATTTTGCAAAAGTTTGGACCGATGTAACTTTTGACTGGGTTGGGCTAGAAAAGTTTTGCAAACATCTTCAATGATGGCAAGTCTTCCTCTTTGCCAGCCAAATTTAGATCGATCCGATGCACCTCTGGTCTGGCACATTGCCAAATGTGGCGGGGAAAAACCCACTTTGGGGGGGGGGAACCCACCCAATTTTTTAACAACCAAATAGGGAAACAATTCGTGGCTATAGTACGATATTATCGAGGACGCTGCATCATCCTATGGTGTCAGATTTGGATAATTTTGAACACCTGGGTAGCTAGAGGCAAAAAACTCGAAAGGTGCAATTTCGCTCCTAGAGGACCCAACAGAGGTCTAATAGTTACTTTTAATAGCCAATTGTACGTCAAAAACCATTCTCTACACGATAGACTAATAAGTTTTACAGCCCATGAATACAGTTAAAAATGGGTATATATTTCTTGCAATGATAAACACTTTAAGCCAAAAATTTGGACATTTTCGAAAAATTTCGCAAAATTTATCCTAAAAATACATAAAAATACCCTTTTGGCTGATTTTCGCGCCTTCGGCGCGACTTTCCCCCCCAAAATTTCTAGGGGGGGTTTTGAGAAATGGCTGGGGATACCCCCCAACCCCCCCTGCCTTACACCTATGCCCATAGGTGTAATGGGGGGGGGTAACCAACTCTGCAGCCATTTTTCCAAACCTCCCAAAAAAGTTTGGGGGTCCTCCGGCCCGAAGTTGGGGGGAAGTCGTGCCGAAGGCGCGTAAAACCGCGTATAGAAAAAGTTGGGGGGAGCCCCCCCCCCTCCACCCCAAATCTCCGTTACACCTATGCTAATTGCTACCCCCCCCCCCCCCCAACCTCCCCCAATTACAACTATGGGTGGACGTCATAGGTGTGGCTGGCGAAAAAAGTGGGGGTGGGGGTGGGGGTTTGACAAAAAGTAGGGGGGGTGGTGTGTCAAAAAAGGGGGCCAGGGGGAAGGGAGGGGGTGGAAAATAGTCGAATTGTGATGGGGGAAGCGGAGGGGTAAGAAAAATTTTCGAAGGGGGGTCGGCAAAAATTTGTTTTTTCGCTAAAAATCTGAAAAATTTTCTCAATTTTCAGCTATGTTTAGCGATTTTTAAGCTAATTAAGCGAATTTTACCAAGTTTTCGCTAATTTTTTGAAAAATTTATAATTTTTGGCTAAACATGTTCAAAAATTTATATAGATAGGGGGCTGAAATTTTCTATGGGGGAGGTCGGTCGAAGTCGAAGGCCTGTTTGGGGGGCCAGAAAACATTTTTAGGGAAGACGGTCGGCGACTCCTCCATTTGGGGGGAGGGGCCCCGCCCCGCCCCCCATAGGCGTTTTGGGGGGGGGGGGGGGAGGGTAACCCCTCCCCCCAAATGGAGGGGTCGCCGACCCTCCCCCCTAAAAAATGTTTCCTACCCCACCCCCCCAAATCGGCCTACGGCCAACCCCCCCCCCCCCTAAAAATTTCCAACCCAATACCTAAATTTTTACCAAAGTTGTAGCCAAAAATTCGAAAATTTTTAAAAAAATTAGCGAAAAATTGCTAAAATTCGCTTACCTTTAAAAATCGTTAAAAATAGCTCAAAATAGAGAAACATTTTCAGTCATTTAACGAAAAAATCGATTTTTCTCTGACTGTCCCCTCGAAAATTTTTCTTACACCCCGACCCCCACATAGGTGTAACGGGGATTTGGGTTGGGGGGGCCCCCTCCCCCGGAATTTTGGGGGGGGGCCCCTTTTAGACCCCCCCCCAACCCCCCCCGCCACCCCCCCCCCCAAACCTCCCCCAAAAAAATTTTTCTATTTTTATGTCAAAAATCGCATTTTCAGCCAATGCTAATGCCAAAAAACATTCAACTATGAAGTAATTTTGACATTAGACAGGGGTTTTAAACTCGAAAACTTGATTGCCAACATGCTTCTAAGTCTAAAATAAGGTCAATATTGAGCCAGAAAGTCCATAAAACCGTTAAAAACGTGTATTTCTCGCAATAATAAACACTTTAAGTCAAAATTTTGGACTTTTTGGAAAAATTTAGCAGAATTTACCCTAAAATACCCTATTTTTGGCCAATTTTTCGCGCCTTCGGCGCGACTACCCCCCCCCCCCCAGTTGGGGGGGCCGGGGGCCCCCAAAAATTTTTGGGGGGGTTTGTGAAAATGGCTGGGGGGGGGGGGTTACCCCCCCCCCAAACCGCCCCCAATTACTCCTATGGACCCCCACCCTTATTATTCGTCGTGTTAATAACCCAGTTTTATGTGCCACTAGTTAGCTAAGATTATGATTTAGTACCATCATTTTTTCAGAATCCAAATAGCTTATATTTTCCATTTTTTCAACTAAAATGTGTTGAAATTTAGGGTTTTATTATGTGACTCATTCAATATATGACACGAACTACCTATTGTGCCAATCTGAGGGCATGACTCAAAAATGGCACTGTAAACCTGAAGTTAGCAGTTCCAAGCAATATTCGCTAATAAATATCGAAATACAACTGTCTCAATCGAGATAAAACTTGACTCATTGATTTTTCAACATACTCTATCTGATTCAATTAGTTTTAACTTTGACTCATTCAATGGAACTGCTAACTTCAGGGAGGTAATTTATTTCTAGCTGCAAGATTTGATTCAGAGACGTGATCAACTATACGTTCTTTTAATGCGAATAAACTCCCACATCGCCTGGCGGAACGACTTTTCTGCCGACGAACTACAGCCGGTGTCGCATGCCAAAATTTCCCCCATGCTAAGTTTTCCCCAGGGGGAAATTCTAGCATGCCACAATTTCCCCCATGCTAAGTTTTCCCCAGGGGGAAATTCTAGCATGCCAAAATTTCCCCCTCTAAATGTTAGCCTAAAGGAGAAATTCTAGCATGCCAAATTTTCCCCCTCTAATATTTAGCCTAAAATTGGAGGTTTTGGTATGCTGAAATTTTCAATTTCTCATTTTAATGATATATATACCTATAATTTAGAATTTATGAAGATCCTATAACCTCTTTTTTCAAAAATCTTCATTCAACCAGATTTTTCGTAGTGCTAATATTTGGTAGTATAGGTATATAAATAGCAAGATGTTATTTAACGTGTTAAATTTCCCACTTTAGTTAAGTAATTTTTATTAAATATAAACCAAAAACGAGCAAGAATTAGGTTTAATGGACTTTCTTAATCGTATTTCTGTGCTTAGGTTTAATGAAAGGACGAAATTCGGACACTATGTACCACTAGTTTTTAAAAATGGACAAAACCATTGGGTCTACTTTTATTTCCCCTTACAAAATAAAAAGATTTAAATTTCTGCGAATCCACCTTTAATTTGAATTTATGGGTGGGTGATTAATGTGATATAAACAGTATTATGAAGACAACTGTGTCTTGAACAAAAATAAATTGCCAATCTTGACACGTAAAACAGAGTTGGCAAATGGGACGAATTCTCTGATCCCATCCCATCCCATCCCACCAGATTTTCAAATTCGCCGTCCCATCCCATCCCATTTGTCCGAACTGACTTTTTCCAATCCCATATAATCCCACTTGCGGTATTTGACCGTGCAATCGGTGTAGCATTGAATTTTTAATATTGTCGTAAGGTCTTAATGTGGTGGTATCCTTTTGTGAGGGGAATTTTGAAACGCAATAAACTTTCGCAATTTTGCGAGCTGGAAAAATTTGACACACCGTTTTAAAGCTTATAATCAGTAAATACGAATAACGCAAAATTTGCAAAAACCATCAAAATTTTTTGTCATACTAACTAGACCATCAAACTTTGAGTACCGATTTTTCAAAACTATAGAATGGGGCAAAATTTTTCCGTGCCATGATATGAAGGACATGTCGGTCGAGGAAAATTTTATGGATTTGGCTCAAGGTCTTTTTCTTTTTCCTTCTGCCATAGCTTACGCAAATCCATGGGGTAGTTTTTGAGAAATTGATGTTTAAAATAAAATAATCGAATTTTGCCAAATACGGTTGTCGGCCAAATCTCTAGCTTAAAGCAACGAACTCCAGCTAATAGGCATTAATAAAATGTGCAATTAGATTGTATAAATTCAGTAGAAAGTAAAGAGATAGGAGGATAGGACTAAATCGATTGAGTATAAATAATTCAAAATTCTATGTAAAATTTGGCAGTAATTTTGACACAACTAATTTCCTCAAAAAAGTCGTTTTTAACCCCCAATATCGTTTTTGGCTTATACTGATTTGACCACACAAGAGATAGCTCAAATTTTGTGTAAAATTAAAATAAAATAAATAAAATAATATCAAATTGCAATGATAATGCAAACAATATCAAATCAATGCACACAGTTGATGGGTTGATGGGAGAACTGGACGAAGAAGTCAAAATTTGAACTTGACATGCACGATATATGTGGTTAGTTTATGTGCGAAAGTGAATGAAATCCGTGATCTAAAAATTTTTCATGATGAACCCTTTTAACTTCTAGCTTAAAATAACTCAAAGCTAAATAAAAGCTAAAATGTTCATTTCGGTGACCGGGTGACCCTTTTCCATTTATATCAACCAATCACGTGTATCGATAACGAACTGAGAGAATATTGGCAAAAACCAAAGATTTTTATTTTTTCACCTAAAAATTCGGGACTGGTCCCAAAATGTTAAAGACCACCATATTTGGAAAGTATCAAAAATCAAAACTTTTGAGGCCGCATCAATACAACCGTACTTTGCTGGTAGTCATCAAAACGCCAGTCATGAAATTGAACAGACATTTTTATGCCAAATTTACCAAAATATTGCACTTTTTCAAAATTTGGAAACGGTGTTTTTTTTTTTTTTTTTTTTTTTTTTTTTTTTTTTTTTTTTTTTTGAAGGCATTGTAAGGCAAATTGATCCCACAAAATCCCACTGATCCCACATGGGATGAGTTTTCAATCCCATCCCATCCCATCCCATGGGATCCCATGGGATCCCATCCCAGATGCCAACACTGACGTAAAAGCCAATAAATTGACAGGTCAAAAGTTGAAGAACTTATCCCTAGAATCTGGCCTCAAATCACATTTTTCGAAGAATAGGAATAAGACTAAAATAATAATAAATTTAGGGTTCTATAAAAGGGAAAATTACAAAAATCGTTAGGTGCAACGTAATTGTAATTTTCATTGTACTCCAACTGGTACAACGCAACCCAAAATTCTGAATAAAATCAAAATAAACAATAAGTTAAGATAATAATTAAGTTAATTCTTGGTACATTATGCTAATTTTATATAAGTAGGTATGGTTTAAATTTATTTTCACAAAATATATGTTTTGTATTCAAGTTAACAGTTCAGTTTGCTTGAGTTTGAATTATATATCGATTAAAACTCATTTTATCCCTTAATTTGTAGGCTATAGAAAAATTAAAAAGCAAATTACCAGCTTCCAACCAAGAGACCTGAAATATTTTATTAAAGCTAAAGAATTTGTTTAAATTTGATTAAAATTCACCTACATACAAGATCTAAGTCCTTACTTCGCATCAAGAAAATTGTGCTTTGTATATGTTCCACATACTTTTCGAAATTTTCAAAAGCGCAGAAGAAAATTCTAAAACTATATATATTGAAATATATAATCCACTCAAAACTGTTGTAAACAGTGTGTGAATGTTAAATGCCTAAGGGGGAAAGGATTACATGCTGACGTCATCATGCTAAAGTTTCCCCCTTACACGTAATAAATTTCAATACATATTTAATGCGTATTTATATGCATTATTAGCTAGGGGGGAAATCTAGCATGGGGGAAAAAGTAGCATACGACACCGGCTCTGGATTTGCTTGAATGCAGAGCTCGAACAGGGCTTGAAATCATCAAAATTTCCATAGCCGGCGGAATGCTATAGAAACTAGATTTTTCAAGCAGGTGTCGAAATATTCTCCCAAAATAGGGTGGACCTGTTAAAGATAAAAGGAGCAAATGTCCAGATTGCCAACCGTCAACTGGGCCCTGTCCCAAAAAATAAGATACCAAAAATTACCACTTGTGCCAAATTGCCGCCGCGGGCATAAAAGGGTTAGATTTAAATTTTTTCGACTTTCTCCTATCTCACTGATTTTCACATATTTTATTGTCCAAATGGTATATTTTAATGAGGTTTTAAAATTGAAGTCGTAACTCTTACGGTTGTTGAATAATTTCACCTCAAAGTTGAGATTTAATGTGTTAAACATAGGAAATTTTAAAAGTTGTCATTTTTTCGCGTGCGCCAAAAAATCTCCAGCAAACTTTGATTAATCTGGACAAATTATATGTTCGAATAACGCTAAAGTGTTAAACTGCGGTACCCTAGAATTAGAATTTTAATTTAGGCCTTTAAAATGTTTTAATTAATTCTTGAAGGATTAAAATTTGATTTTACGCTCAGGTCGTGTTAAATTTTAATCCTTCAAAAATTAATTAAGAAATTTAAAAGCCTAAGTTAAAATTGAATTAACATTTTAGCGTTATTTTAATGTATAACCTGTCCAGATTCATCAACGTTTGTCGGGAGATTTTTTGGTCTACGCGAAAAATAACTTTTTAAGTTTCCTATGTTTAACACTGTGAAGACTTAGATGCTTTGATGGTAGCAACTGGACTTTAACAAGCACAAATTAAATACTGATACAAAAGTTAACAAAATTACGAAAAGCCCAAACAGTAATGAAAAACATGTCATATATGCTCTGCACTTAGAAGCTCACTACAATGATAGATTCAATCTAAAGTATCTTTAATCTTCTTTCCTTTTAATTCTTAACATCCTCCCGGCGGGCGATGTTGATATCTCCATTTTCACCATAGTCTGACTCTAGGGGAATCAGATCTTTCAGGCTTCTACTTGAAACGGTTCCATTCGAGAACTGAACTTTGGCATAGCGGCAGTGCATGTCTTGCGATGGCAGTAGTTGCATGAGCTTCAGTTCTTTCTCTAGGAATCCCAGGATTCGGACCCCCGTGAGCACTGCTAAGAGTTCTACACTAGGTAGTGTAGTGTTTGGCCTTGTTGGAGCTACTCTGGCTTTGGTATACAGCAGACGAACCTCGACTGCTGGCTTAAAGTGGTAGACGTAGACAGCAGATGCATAGGGCACTATGACTATGGCAGATACTATGGCAGATCGCTCTCGCATCATTAAGGTTAAATTTAAGAATCAGACAAGTCGCCGGTCTTTTCTAACCGGCTATAAGGATGTGAGAGATGATCTGGACCAAGGGGACACATGGGTCCGTCCTGATCTTACCTTTCGACAACGTCAACACGAACGTCAGCTGGTGGCCGAATTAAAGGATCGGCGTGCTAAAGGAGAAAGTGTTAAAATCTCATGTGGTCAGATAGTGGTCGTCCCCAAATCCCCTCTTAAAATTCCTCCAAATACTAATAATTCAACAAATTAACAGGTGGCCCTAACCAAAACAGAAATGGATTTCTTTCTCGTAAAACCCTTCAATTGAATTTCAAATGTTTGTATGTTAATGCGCAGTCGTTGACACAACAAGTTGGCGGAATTTGAATGCATTTTAACAGAATCAACTTACGACATTATTGGTGTTACAGAAACTTGGTTACATTCTGAATACCCTGATAATATAGTAGGCAGTAATGATTATGTAGTTTTCAGACAGGATAGACAATTGAGAGGGCATGGGGGATGTTTGCTTTTAGTTAAAAAGCATATTCCATGTCAGCAGTGCTTTAGTTTTTCTTTCGATGGGTACACTGAAATTATTGGGATAAAAGTGACACTATCTAATATTAGCATGTTGGTCATTACTGTTTATCGCTCTCCTAATAGCAGTCAAGAAATTGATAATCAGTTATGTGATTTACTAAATAATTTGGACAGTAACAATGACCTGCTGATCATGGGAGATTTTAATCTTCCCGATGTATTCTCTCCTGCTTCTGGAATGAATGTGCTGAATAATAATCGATATGAAATGTTTATAAGTTGCTTTTTGAACTTAGGATTACAGCAAAAAGTATTACAATCAACCCGTCTGAATAGGTTACTGGATTTTGTTTTAACTAATGATGAAATGTTAGTTAGTAACGTAGCAGTTGTGGAGCCTTTCAGTACAAGTGACCATAGTCAGATCATGTTTACAGTTAATGCATCTATGAATGTCTGTGATATTGAATTGAATCCAGAAAGTGGTAGGGGGTATAGTTTCAAAGATGGAGACTACGTTTCTATGAATGATTTTTTGGGGACAATAGAATGGGATTGTTTGTTTTCTAATGATGGTAATGTAAACGATATGTGGATAACTTTTAAAACTGTATTAGAATATGCTGTTTCTATGTTTGTGCCCGTTCGTGTAATGGGTTGCGGAAAGGGAAAACTTAGAGACAAACATGTATCGAAAGCATATAATAAGAAGAGAAGTCTATGGCGGAAATATAAACGCTTTCGTACGGATGATTCTTTGAAAAGGTATAAGTCTGCTGCAAAAACGGCCAAACAGATGGCTGATGAGTTTTCTGAAAAGAGGGAACGAAACATTTTACAATCAAGAAACCAGGGTAAATTATTTAGCTTTGTTAAATCTAAGTTGACTTCAAAGGGCACTATTCCCGTGTTACGCAAAAACGAAACTTCGTATAAATCGAATTGTGAAAAATCGGAAGTTTTGCAGGATCAATTTTCGTCGGTGTTTACCACTGATGACAACAATCTTCCACAGTTTGCAAACAAAATTGATCAGTCTGTACCGTTTTTAAATATTACTAATGAAAAACTTTTTAAAGCGCTTAAGGCGTTACCTAAAAATTATTTAGCTTTGTTAAATCTAAGTTGACTTCAAAGGGCACTATTCCCGTGTTACGCAAAAACGAAACTTCGTATAAATCGAATTACTAATTACTAATCTACTTGAAACAACATTCGATTGGTTTAGTAGTCGGTCCGATCACAAAATCATTCATAGTGTGTATATTGATTTTGCAAAAGCTTTTGATACTGTATCACATGAGAAGCTAGTATATAAGCTTTCCTGTTATGGAATTAGGGGTAAACTGTTAGAGTGGATAAAAGCATTTTTGTCTAATAGGTCTCAAACAGTTGTGGTGAATGGAACAGCGTCTAGATCATGTATGGTGACTAGTGGAGTGCCCCAGGGGTCTGTTCTTGGTCCTATCTTATTTGTAGTTTACATTAACGACTTGCCGGATTGTGTGCAATATGGTAAAATTTCACTTTTCGCTGACGATGCTCAAATTTATTACGTTCTGAATAGCAATGAACGTTTTAGCATAAGACTTCAGGATGATCTAGATAGGTTGTATCATTGGTCATGCTTGTGGCAGTTGCGAATTGCGTTACAGAAGTGCTTTGTCTTGGTGTGTGGAAGTAGTATGTTAGATGTGCCAGTATACCGTTTGGGGAATACAAATCTAGAATGTGTTAATGAAATCTGTGACCTGGGAATAAACGTTTCATCCAGTTTAAAGTTCAGTTCCCATTGTGCAAAAGTGGTTAAGAAAGCAATGCGTGTATCAGCATATATTTTTCGATCTTTTAAATTAAGAAAAACTGACTTTTTAGTGGATATGTTTAAATCGTTTGTCAGACCAATTGCGGAGTATGGCACAGTGGTTTGGTCACCTCTTTTACTTAAAGATATTGACTTAGTTGAGAGGGTACAGAGGTCATATACAAAACGCATACCTGAAGTGTCTCATCTGCCTTATACAGAACGGTTAAAATTTTTGCACCTAGAAAGTTTAGAATACAGACGTTTTGCTCTTTGATTTAAGAATGGGATATCAAATTGTTCATGGTATAGCCGACCTGCCTTTCGAAAGATACCTTGCTTATGATCAAAACTTTACCCATCGTAGCAATGATCTCAAGTTAAGACCGCAAAGAGGCAACCTTGAAATTGTTTCAAATTCTTACTTTTATAGACTCCCGAAAATTTGGAATTCATTACCCAACCACGTTGTCACTCAACCAAATTTCAAGAAATTTTGTATTCAACTGGATCAGATTCAACTAAATGGAATTTTGAAGGGGCGGGGGGTTAGGTGACCACATGTCCTCCTCTGTCCTAATTCTCTTAGCTGTTACTTTGCTTTGCCGTGATTGTTTTGTAGCGTACAATGTTGTAATTATGTTTGGTGAGGAACGCCGGATCTTGTAGGTTGTTTGTTGTATATAACGTATTCTTGTCGTAGCATTGTAAAGTCGGCGGCTTTGAGCATTAACTAATGATGAAATGTTAGCTAGTAACGTAGCAGTTGTGGAGCCTTTCAGCACAAGTGACCATTGTCAGATCATGTTTACAGTTAATGCATCTATGAATGTCTGTGATAGTGAATTGAATGCAGGAAGTGGTAGGGGGTATAGTTTCAAAGATGGAGACTACGTTTCTATGAATGATTTTTTTGGGGACAATAGAATGGGATTGTTTGTTTTCTAATGATGGTAATGTAAACGATATGTGGATAACTTTTAAAAATGTATTAGAATATGCTGTTTCTATGTTTGTGCCCGTTCGTGTAATGGGTTGCGGAAAGGGAAAACTTAGAGACAAACATGTATCGAAAGCATATAATAAGAAGAGAAGTCTATGGCGGAAATATAAACGCTTTCGTACGGATGATTCTTTGAAAAGGTATAAGTCTGCTGCAAAAACGGCCAAACAGATGGCTGATGAGTTTTCTGAAAAGAGGGAACGAAACATTTTACAATCAAGAAACCAGGGTAAATTATTTAGCTTTGTTAAATCTAAGTTGACTTCAAAGGGCACTATTCCCGTGTTACGCAAAAACGAAACTTCGTATAAATCGAATTGTGAAAAATCGGAAGTTTTGCAGGATCAATTTTCGTCGGTGTTTACCACTGATGACAACAATCTTCCACAGTTTGCAAACAAAATTCCAGTCTGTACCGTTTTTAAATATTACTAATGAAAAAGTTTTTAAAGCGCTTAAGGCGTTACCTAAAAATTATTTAGCTTTGTTAAATCTAAGTTGACTTCAAAGGGCACTATTCCCGTGTTACGCAAAAACGAAACTTCGTATAAATCGAATTACTAATTACTAATCTACTTGAAACAACATTCGATTGGTTTAGTAGTCGGTCCGATCACAAAATCATTCATAGTGTGTATATTGATTTTGCAAAAGCTTTTGATACTGTATCACATGAGAAGCTAGTATATAAGCTTTCCTGTTATGGAATTAGGGGTAAACTGTTAGAGTGGATAAAAGCATTTTTGTCTAATAGGTCTCAAACAGTTGTGGTGAATGGAACAGCGTCTAGATCATGTATGGTGACTAGTGGAGTGCCCCAGGGGTTTGTTCTTGGTCCTATCTTATTTGTAGTTTACATTAACGACTTGCCGGATTGTGTGCAATATGGTAAAATTTCACTTTTCGCTGACGATGCTCAAATTTATTACGTTCTGAATAGCAATGAACGTTTTAGCATAAGACTTCAGGACGATCTAGATAGGTTGTATCATTGGTCATGCTTGTGGCAGTTGCGAATTGCGTTACAGAAATGCTTTGTCTTGGTGTGTGGAAGTAGTATGTTAGATGTGCCAGTATACCGTTTGGGGAATACAAATCTAGAATGTGTTAATGAAATCTGTGACCTGGGAATAAACGTTTCATCCAGTTTAAAGTTCAGTTCCCATTGTGCAAAAGTGGTTAAGAAAGCAATGCGTGTATCAGCATATATTTTTCAATCTTTTAAATTAAGAAAAACTCACTTTTTAGTGGATATGTTTAAATCGTTTGTCAGACCAATTGCGGAGTATGGCACAGTGGTTTGGTCACCTCATTTACTTAAAGATATTGACTTAGTTGAGAGGGTACAAAGGTCATATACAAAACGCATACCTGAAGTGTCTCATCTGCCTTATACAGAACGGTTGTTGTTTATTGTATTTTATTTTAGTATTATTTTAGGTTGTTTATTGTATATAACGTATTCTTGTCGTAGCATTGTAAAGCCGGCGGCTTTGAGCATTAAACTTTGGGGGGGGGGTTCGGCGGTTGGGGGTTCGTGTGGGGGGGGGGTAGCCAAAAGTTGGGGGAGGGTAAGTCAAAAAATCTGGGGGGGGGGGGTAAATTTGGTCGAAAATTTTGGGGGGGTACCCCCGCCCCCCAACCCCCCCCCTAAGTAAACCATGCCCCCAACCACCCCCAGTATATATATACCCATAGGTGTAACGGAGATTTGGGGTGGGGGAGGCTCCCCCCCCCAACATTTTCTGGGGGGGGCCCCCTCTGGCGACCCCCCCCAACCCCCCCCCAGGACCCCCCCCCAACCCTCCCCCAAAAAAATTTTTCATTTTTTATGCCAAAAATCACATTTTCAGCCGTTTCTAATGATAAAAAACATCTAACCATAAAGTAATTTTAACATTAGACAGTGGTTTTAAACTCAAAAACTTGATTGCCAACATGTTTCCAAGTCCAAAATAAGGTCAATATTGAGTCATAGGATCCATAATACAGTTAAAAACGTGTATCTCTCATAATAATAAACAGTTTAAGCCAAAAATTTGGACATTTTTGAAAATTTTTTCAAAATTTACCCAAAAAATAACCAATTTTTGGCCATTTTTCGCGCCGGGGGCGCGACCACCCCCCCCCCCCCCCCCCCCCAGTTGGGGGGGGGGGGACGTCCCCCCCCAAAAAGTTTTGGGGGAGGGTTGAAAAAAGGCTTGGGGGGGGGCTACCCCCCCCCCAGCCCCAACCCCCCCCCCACCTTACACCTATGTATATACCCCCCACCGCTCCTCTCATAAAATTTTTCATTTTTCATGCCAATCGCAATCATCGCAATCGCATTTGCAGACGTTTCTAATGATAAAAACATGTAACCATAAAGTATATATATACATATATATATATATATATATATATATATATATAATTTTAACATTAGACTCAAAAGCTTGACTGCCAACATGTTTCCAAGTCCAAAATAAGGTAAATATTGAGTCATAAGAGCCATAATTTGTTATGTGCGCTGAGACATTTGCCCGCTCCGGAGCTCCGGCCGGAGCGGGCTGTCGGAGCACCGGAGCTCCCAAGCTCCGGAGCTCCGCGGAGCTCCGACTGTTAGTGAAGGCAAAACTGCAAAAATTTCGGTTTAAGCTAAAAAGATGTTGTTTAGTCAATAAAAAGCATGCCTACTCGCTGTACTGTATACTTTTATGATAAAATAAAAATACAATAAAAGTTTTATCGTTTAGTTTATTTTCAGATGCTGATTTTTTTGCTACATACAAATTACTTGTTCGCTGTATTTTTGATTTGAAATAAATTCAGCTTTTAACAATATATATTTCACAGAATTTTCGGGTTACTTATTAATTGATTGTGCATACTGCTGTGTTTACATACGTAAAAGCCCATGTTAGTTTACACTGCAGTTTACTTTAATGTTTCACTTTTTCCAAGATTTCGCAAATTTAGATATTATATATATTCCACATGTAATACTCAATATTTCTTGTAGGAATTTCATCAAATGTATACCAAACTTCAAATTCATGCATAAAATATTGCAAATCTGACGGGTATGGACCAGATTTCATTTACCCACTACGTATTTAACTTATCATGAGGATGTATTTTTTGATCTGAAAGACAGAAAAGAAAAAAGCAAAGAAAACAGCTGCAGTTTTTCAAAGTTTACATAGAATAGATTTAACGGAAATGTAATATTTAATGGAACAAATAACACCAAGTACGAAATTTAAAACGTTTTACGGAATGAATTCTTAAATATTAGAGTTGTATTTAAGTTTTCTTTCATATATTTAGAACATGGACAAGTTTAAATTTCTCCGGAGAAAAGAAACGTCTTGAGAAGTATATTATATAAGAAAGAACGCAGCCTTGGGTAAATTGAAACATTTTTAAGGAGTATATACGACAACTATATGTAAAATTCAATACAGTCTTACGTGCTGTAAGGAGAAATCGTGGAGTTCAGAGAAAGATCATACATTCAAATTTTTCTTAGCACCTTCAAAGCTTGCAAGGCTGCTCCGGATACCCGGAGCTCCGGAGCAGAAGCCCGCTCCGGAGCACCGAAAATCGGATCTCCGCTCCGGAGCTCCGTCGGAGCGGAGCTCCGGCGCACATCACTAGCCATAATACAGTTAAAAACGTGTATATATATATTTCTCATAATAATAAACAGTTTAAGCCAGAAGTTTGGACATTTTTGAAAATTTTTTCAAAATTTATATACCCTGAAAATACCCAATTGTTGGCCATTTTTCGCGCCTTCGGCGCGACTACCGCCCCCCCCCCCCCCACCTTACACCTATGCCCCCCACTTTTTTGGGCTTCCCCCACTCACTATCATAGTTTCCCTGGAACTTTGGGTCTGGGGGGGGGTTAAATCTTGGCTGACCTCCAAAATGTGATGGGGGTACCCCCCCCCCAACCCCCCCAGAATTCGGACCTCAGAAATTTCGAAAAATGGCCAAAAATGCAAAATTTTCTGTAATTTAGCCCTTTTTTCATCAAAATAAGGCTTGTTCTTAACGTTTTAGGTGTTTTTGCACCGTTTTAAAGCGATTTTAGGTCAAAATTTTAGAAAAAATTTTCAAACAATGACCATTTTTCGACTAAATTTAGCTAACTTTTTGGGTCCAAAAATCGTTGGGGGGGTTCGGGGGGGTAGCCAAAAGTTGGGGGAGGGTAAGTCAAAAAATCTGGGGGGGGGTAAATTTGGTCAAAAATTTTGGGGGGATATACCCCAACCCCCCCCCCCAAGGAAACTATGCTCACTATAAGGTGCCCAGAAAATGCCAAATTTTAAGGATTTTTAGTCAAAAGTTTCAAACATTTTCCGGCGTCGCCGGAATTTTTTGGTCAAAAATGGTCTATTTTGGTACTCAAACTTGATTTTTGAGCACTTTTAAGCATAGTTATAGCGGTATATGTAGTGCCGTGCCGTGCCGGCCGGGTGGTTAAGGCGTTCGACTTCGGATCCGATAGTCCGAGGTTCGAATCCCCGCTGCCACAAAGCTTTCACAAATCCCCTTGAGCAAGGGACTAAGCACATATCGGTTCGCCGTGAGCTCTAGCCAACCCAGCTATCCATCCTTAATTGGTCGGTAAATGGGTACCACTATTGTGGGAAGGTAACAGGAGTCCGTGTAGGGCTTAAAGCCTTGAAGGGCCGGCCCCCCTTCCACGGATGTAGTCATCATTTGAGGTGACACTCCTGGCTCTACGGCTGTGTATCCGGTGATGAGCACCGGCACCCCTAGTCCCTGAAGCAGGGATGGAGATATTCTCCAGGGGTCACCTTTACCTTACCTTATATGTAGATAACAGGCTATTTTTACTGCATTTTTGGCATTTTTAGGTCACTTTGGATCCCCCACTTTTGGTCTTCCCCCCACTCTTGCGGGGGGGGGGGGCTCCCCCACTTTTTTCGCCTACAGAAAACCCAGAAGTTTGTCGAAAACTTTGGGGGGACCCCCCCCCCAAAGGAAACCATGGGAAGCACTGGTTGTAGTTGAGTAGACCAAGAAATCTCTGGACTTCTTTAATGTTAGTCGGATGAGGAACGTTAATGATTGCTTTAATTCGATCAGGGTTTGGCTTTATTCCCTTTGTTCCAAAAATGCTTCCTAGAAATGGCACAGAAATAACTTACATAAGTCTTTTACATCAGGGAGGTTGGGGGGAACAGGTGTAATTGTGGGGGGTTTGGGGGTAACCCCCCAGCCATTTTTCCAAACCCCCAGAAATTTCTGGGGGTCCCCGCCCCATTGGGGGGAGGGGTAGTCGCGCCGACGGCGCGAAATTTGGGCATTTTTAGGGTAAATTTTGCAAAACGTTTTAAAATGTCCAAATTTTTGGCTTAGCGTGCTTATTATCGCGAGAAATACACGTTTATAACGGTTTTATGGACTTCTAGACTCAGTATTGACCTTATTCTGGACTCAGAAACATGCTGGCAATCCAGTTTTCGAATTTAAAAACACTGTGTAATGTTAAAATTATTTAATGATTTCATGTTTTTCGGCATTAGCAATGGCTGAAAATGCGATTTTTGGCATAAAAATAGTTTCACCGGAAATTTTGGTTGGGGGAGGGTAAGTTCTGGAGATTAGATGGTCGACCCGCGAAATGTGAAGGGGGGTACTCCCCGCCGAACTCCCCTCCAAAATTGGGACCTCAGAAAATCCAAAAAATGGTCTAAAAATGCTAAATTTTCTATATTTTAACAATTTTCTGTATTTTAACGCTTTTCCGTGAGAACAAAGCTTGTTCTGACAGTTTTAGGCGTTTATACGCGGTTTTATAGCGATTGTAAGTCAAAGTTTAAAATTTTTCAGAAAATGACCATTTTGGGCAAAATTTAGCTAACTTTTTGGCTCCAAAAAGGGCCGAGGGGGTTTGGGTGGTGGTAGCCGAAAGTTGGGGGAGGAGAAGGAGATGTCAAAAAATTCGGAGGAGTCGAAAATTTTGGGGGGAGTCCCCCAACCCCTCCCCCTGGTGAAACAGTGGGGGCCCCCATCCAGCCCAAACCCCCGTTACACTTATGGGGGGTCTCCCCAAACCAGTTGGTGGGCCCCACCCCAAATCATAGGTGTACCAGGCTACAGTTTGCCCCCTGTGAGACCATAGGTGTAAGTAAAGTGGGGGTTTGGGGGTAGCCCCCCAAGCTTTTTTTCAACCCTCCCCCAAAAGTTTGGGGGAGGACGGACGTCCTCCCAACTGGGATGGGGAGGTGTAGTCGCGCCGAAGGCGCGTTAGGCGCGTTTTTGGGGGAAAAACCCACCCGCCTCCTGGACCAAGGGTTGGAGCTATGAGCTCCAAAGCATAGCAGCAGAAAGCGCGACTCTTTCTTACCTACGTGTGCGAAGATCAAGTCATTTGGTTCACTCCTGCTCATTTTATGACATTTTGAAAATGACCTCTACTTT
Organism: Trissonchulus latispiculum; assembly: GCA_030248195.1. NCBI lineage: Eukaryota > Metazoa > Nematoda > Enoplea > Enoplida > Ironidae > Trissonchulus > Trissonchulus latispiculum. Next base: position 25,996 of record JASAND010013297.1, read on the forward strand.
TTGGTGCAACCATGCCAAAATTTTGCAAAAGTTTGGACCGATGTAACTTTTGACTGGGTTGGGCTAGAAAAATTTTGCAAATATTTGCAATGATGGCAAGTCTTCCTCTTTGCACACAGCCAAAATTAGATCGATCCGATGCACCGTTGGTGGATGTGGATGTTGCCAAATGTGGTGGGGAAAAACCCTCCCATTTTTTTGGAAAAATTTTTTAACAACCAAGCAGGGAAACAATTCGACACTATAGCACGGTACTATCGAGGACGCTGCATCATCCTATGGTGTCAGATTTGGATAATTTTGCTTCCTTGGCTACCTACGGGCCAAAAATCCTGATAGTGCCATTTCGGTATTGGAGGACCCAGGGCAGGTCCAATTGTCCAATTTTAACAGCCAGTTGAACGTAAAAATCTATTCTCTACACGATAGACTAACAAGTTTTATCAAATTACATCGTTTATGGCATTTTTCAAAAATTGCCCTACAGTACGTATGTTTATGTGTTAAACTTTATAAAACCTGTCCGTTTGATGCCGCATTTTCAATGGCACATGAAAACGCAAAAAAGGTATACGTATATATACCTAGATCGGGTTTTTTTATTTGAATTGAAGAGTTTAGTTTTAAACTAATGGTAAAATGGGTTGAATTTTACACCGGAAGTGTCAGAATGCGCTGCGACAATTTTTGAGACCTGTGAGGGGTGGGTTTCCCCCCCATTTGGGTTTTCCCCGTTGGGTTTTTCCCCAGCTACTTTTTGCATTATACCGGCCTAACGGTACAACCTAGAGAAGTGTAAATGGGCTTAAAAGAAAGATCTAAGTATTTACGCCAAGTGCGATGGTATATAATGTTCTCATCTAGCCTTTATAATAAAAAAGTTCCAGCCAAAATCCGAAAATGTGGGTTTCCCCTCATGGCTATATGCATATGCACAATAAAATGCACAAAAGCCTTTGATTTTTTTTCTCTCTTTTCTTCTTTTTCTTCTTTCTGTTCCTTATGTTCAAAAAATTTTCGCGAATTATTGTATTATACCATTATAATATATGTACGTACTTACTGTTTCGCAAATCAAAGTGAGTATCAATTGTGCGCCCCTGACTATGACTGACGTTGCGAAAGTTAGAGGTTTAACTTGAAAATACGTAGTATTTTACACCATGTCTGATTTGTTGGAACGCACTCTGGTATATATATATATATATTAGGGATCGACCGGAACTCCAAAAAACCGGAACCGGAACCGGAATTGGCTTTAAAAAACCGGAACCGGAACCAGCTCTTTAACACTACAAAAATCGAAAAATTTTTCTGACGTTTTGGACAATTTTTGCACAATTTTTCGCTTTTTTATAGTTACTAGAACATTGTAATAACGCTTGCTTTATATTTTATATATATATAGTTATTTTTCAATGCAGAAACATGAAATTTGCAATTTATTAAGAGATTTTTGTCTTATAGCATAGTCAAACTTTGCTACATTATATATGCACAATTTCTCCAACTTGAAATGAACAAAATTTCTTTTTTTTGGCTAGCTTCATCAGGATTTTTAAATTTTAAATGACCAAAATATTTTTAAAAACCATTGCTATTTGTTCCATCCATAATATTTTAGTAATTCTGTTGTTCTGCGCACTGGATTAATTACTAATCAAAGAGCAATGAACTCACGTAGTCAGTATTTAAAGTCCAGTCTCGATTTAAACAATTAAAAAGATTAAATTGTATTGTATTGTAAATTGTAAAGTGATTAAAAATAAAACTGCCCTGATTATACAACAGCGCACTCTATAATTTTGAAATAGCATAGGTCGACCGTAAGGCTTCAATAATTTCAATTCAGCATTAAGTATCTTAGCACTACTTAAATTTAAAAGTTTCGGCGGTCTTGTGCTATCTAATCTGAGTTATTAAGTATATATTATTTTTGTTTTATAATATATTAATATTCATAACAACGATACATTAGACATCATTACAAATTCGAAACAATCTAAGTAATGCAATAGCGCCGCAGGCGAAAATTTTTGAATAAATCATATTCTGGTTATAAGAGAATTGCAGTTTTTCAAAAAGTTTTAAAGAATTTTGATAAAAGTTTTGAAAATTTTAATAACATTTTGCTTTTGATAATAGGCTAAAATTGGTTCCGGTTCCGGTACGTTTTGAAAAACCGGAACCGGAACCGGAACAAAAAAGTACCGGAACCGGAACCGGAATTCCGGTCGATCCCTAATATATATATATATATACTGTGTTTGTTTAAGTGAATTTCTTCGTTGTACACAAGCTTTGCAGTATTGCCTGGTCCTGTCAAAGATGGTAAGTGCACTGCCTAATCTGATCATTTGTTGCTGGCTTCATCGACTGGGGTTCTCTTGTGAGAGGAGAGTTTGATGGGGGATTCTTCTGTTTGGTGCAGTAGTCATGCATAATATGTATTCCTATATAGGACTGGTACTGGGTTGTTTTCTAGGAGTGTTGGAAATAACTTTTCCGTCGTTTTCCCCTTTTGTTTTATTTTTCCGAACACCCAAACACTATCTGTTTGGGTCGCTGTTGCGTTATTTAATGTTATTACATGCATATACGGTACATATTTCACGGAAAGAGTGCCAGTTGGAGAAGTTTTAAAAATTGGAGAAATATCGCCAACATTGGTGATTTTCGCCAAAGTTGAAGTAAAGTCCAAACAGAATTGGCGAAAAGCCATTGTAAAAACCTTTTTCCTGAATAATTTCATACTTTTTGGCCAATATTGGCGAAAAGTCCGGACTGACTGGAAGAATAAATTTGCCCAGTCAGTCCTGACTTTTCGCCAATATTGGCGAAAAGGTATGAAATTATTCAGGAAAAAGGATTTTACAATGGCTTTTCGCCAATTCTGTTTGGACTTTACTTCAACTTTGGCGAAAATCGCCATTAGTTGGCGATATTTCTCCAATTGTTAAAACTTCTCCAACTGGCACTCTTTCCGTGAAATGTACCGTACGTGTGTATAAGAGTAGTTTTTACCATTTGTACAGCCAGTGTTTTTTCCTCAAAAAAGTGCGCAATGACACAATGTTTTCTGAAATGAGCAAAAATTTGAGCTTGTGCGCACGCATGCGCACTTTTTCTAGCGGAATAAACAGAAAATTACTGAAAATTGGTTGTTCTAAATGTTCTAAATGCGAGTGGGTTTTTTTGCTTGACTAGTTGACTATATAGTAAATCGGGGTCGCTGAACACGATGAGCATTTCGCCGAAACCGACTGATGTGACCCTCGGGATGCATGGCTCGGGATTCTGAAAATTATGACCACAAATCTTAAAAATTGGCATTTTCTGGGCACCTTAGGGTGAGTGGGGGGGAAAGCCCAAAAAAGGGGGGGCGGAGTGGGGGGGACCCGAAAAGTGGGGGGGCGCCCCCCGGCCCCTCCCAGTAGAGTAAACCCAGGGCCGCATTCAGAGATAGACCAGTGACCCAGCCCCATCCATCTACTTTAGACAACAGTTCCTGCAGGGCCAACTCAGTATTAGCGAACACAGCTACATCGTCGGCATACTCCAGGTCGGCCAACTGGGTGTTTTCAGCCGCAGTAACTCCATCGGCCTCGCCAACCACCTGCTGCGTCACCCAGTCGCGCCTAGGATTGGGGAGAGTATATATATATATATATATATATATATATATATAGGGTGGGCCCCCCCGAAAGTGCCTTCCCCCCCCCGAAATCGCCCTCTCCCGGGGTTTTTGCTTCCCCCCCGAGATTTTTTGGAGGCCTAAGTTTTTGCCAAAAATAGGTCAATTTTCAAAAATTTTCCGGCTTTGCCTTAGATTTTTTCGTAAAAGTAGCTATTTTAGCTTAAATCCTGGCATTTTTGAGAACTTTTTGCGTTTCACCATGCAAAATACGCCAAAAAATACCATTTTGGCTTATTTTTGCAAAAACTTCTTCCCCCCCGGGTCCGGGGGAGGGGCCCCGGGAAGCCCCCTCCCCCGGAAAAAATCCCTAAATAATACCCTGATTATATATTATAGGGGGGCGCGAGAGCGACCCCCTATAATATGGGTGTAAAAGGCGCTGCGCGGCCCTTTGAGACTCGTTCGAGCACCGTGCCAGCTCAATACTGAACGAAACTCGACAAGTTTGGTATCGTTAGAATCTATACGACGAGTACAACACGTTGCAAAAAGGTTTTGGTAAAAATTTTCAACTTTGAAAATTTTAGGTCCGTTTGTTTTTTTTCTGTGTAAGTCACGCTTGGAAAAATGCAATTTTGTGCAGAGGTGTTTGAAAGATGTGGACGTTTTCAGCCGGAAAGGTTTATATTTTCTGAATGCCGATATGGTCCCATGTGCCCCGCGCTATATTTTTTCGCTGCCCGGCCCGGCATGCCACCTGCGCGGCCGGCCAAAAGTGGCCAAATGGCGTTTTTTGTCAAAAAAGGCCAATTTTGTGTCACGGCCACAGGGCTCAGGGAACAATGTAGAGAGACGCGGCTTGCTGCATAAAAAACTTTGGGATGGGTAGCGTGTCATAACGTTGGCCGATTTTTGATTTAGGTCCTGAACCGTTCTGGCGGCTGGTCCAAAGTTAGTCGGTCCAAGTGGCCATTTTCGAAAAATTTCTAAGTCCCAACTCCATTGAAAATAGTCAAAAATAGGCCTAAATATGCTGTTTTGGGCCATAGAGTGGGACGCATATAAGGGTTATCGGGGTTGCTGAACACGATGAGCACAGTTGCAGCGCGGTGCGGTGCTGCTATCGTGCTGCACTGTTATGCAGCAACCATAGAACGCTGGCTGTAGACTTACTGTAAACGGTTAAACATACGTATTAAATTAGGTGTGTAGATGGACATGGAAAATTAATATATTTACATTGACAGTATAGCTTGCATCTAGTTACGCTGCAGTAGAGTGCTGTTAAAGTACAGCACGGCCTATAACTAGCCACAGATAAGTTGCAATCGTCTGAAATTTTGCATATATAGCAAGGTTCACAAAAAAAATCACCCCGAAAATTCACAAAAAAAAATCACCCACCTAGACGGCTAACAACAAGCCGCAGCCGGAAAATTTTTTGCATGGTAATAGCCACAAGTCCCAACCCCAACATATGTAAGTTTGGCTGCCGAGGCTCAACTCCTCCGACTAGGGTGCCCAAAATAGTCGACCCACCCAAAATCGGACCCTCGGACAACTCCGGACCAAAATTGAAATTTTTGCTGGTACTCACTATGGACTTTGCGCAGGTACCCCATATTATGCATGTGACATGTCCTAACTCTAAGCTATCCAACCATATATTGGATTCCCTGCCAGGTCCTCTGGGTTCGCCACCGGTGGGTGATTTTTTTTTTGTGAACAAGTTCACAAAAGAAAAATCACTATCAACTTTTTGTAAAATGCCTCTGGGGCAACCGCTAGGGTAAAACTAATGCCAAATTCGAGCTCAGCCACCCGGAAAACCTATATAGAGCATGTTTTAGGTACCTCAACCCCCTTCTGGCAGACGGTCCGGCCGATGGACCCGGCCCGGACCCTCCGGACCCAGGGGGTGGTCAGGATCACCTATCTGGGCAAAGGCTACCTAAAAACTAATGCCAAATTTGAATTCTACGCACCGAAAAACCTATATAGGCGAGTTTTTAGGCTTCTGGGACCTTGAAATAAAATTTTTGGTCAGTCACGTGACCCCGACCCAGGTCACGTGACCCTAGGCCAAGTCACGTGACCATTCCAGATACGAAATTACTCCGCCAAATTGTTTGTTCTGTGCTTACTAGAGCAATAGAACACAAAATAAGTGGATTCCTAGCTTCCTGGTATCAATAATAAAGGTCAAGCACATTGGTCTGGGTAGCCACTTTGGACCCGGGGGCCGAGAACCAAAATTCGAAGTTCAGCCTGTTCAAAAAAACTTGGGGGTCCAAATTTTTTTACGTAATAACACTATGGACTATGCTCTATTTATGCATGAAAAGAAAAATTTCCTAGCTATATCCTGAGATCAGATCCGGTGGTGATTTTTTTTTGTGAACGAGTGATTTTTTTTGTGAATTCGTTCAGAAAAAAAAAATCACAAAAATTTTTTATTACTCACGCTACACGAGGGCTACCGGCATGAAATTTGCACCATATGTAGAGGGGGTCACTACCGTTCCATACGTACCAAAAGTTTTTCGATCGGACTTCATTTGCAAAATTGCCAACAAAAATTCGATTTTTGATTTTTTTTTGTGAACCTTGCTATAACTGCAGAAGAGCATTACAAATCGTGCCGTATAAGTTTCCGCCATTGGCAGTTTAATTTGCATCTGGTTGCGCTGCAGTAGAGTGTTGCTGAAGTACAGCACGGCCTATAACTAGCTACAGACAAGTTGCAATCGTCTGAAATTTTGCATATAACTGCTGAAGAGCAGAGGAAATCGTGCCGTATAAGTTTCCGCCATTGGCAGTTTAATTTGCATCTGGTTGCGCTGCAGTAGAGTGCTGCTAAAGTACAGCACGGCATATAACTAGCTGCAATCGTCTGAAATTTTGCATATAACTGCTGAGGAGCATTACAAATCGTGCCGTATAAGTTTCCGCCATTGGCAGTTTAATTTGCATCTGGTTGCGCTGCAGTAGAGTGCTGCTAAAGTACAGCACGGCCTATAACTAGCTACAGACAAGTTGCAATCGTCTGAAATTTTGCATATAACTGCTGAAGAGCAGAGGAAATCGTGCCGTATAAGTTTCCTTCATTGGTAGTATAACTTGCATCTGGTTGCGCTGCAGTAGGGTGCTACTGAAGTACAGCACGGCCTGTAACTAGCCACAGATAAGTTGCAAACGGCTGAAATTTTGCAAATAACTGCGGAAGAGCCTTAGAAATCGTTTCATATAAGTTTCCTTCATTGGCAGTATAATTTTGCATCTCGTTGCGCTGCGGTTGTGCTGCGTAAGTATATACAGCACTGCCTATATATATATATCTAGCTACAGATACGTTGCAATTGTATGAAATTATGTAGGGAAGTGTAGAAGCAGGGTATGTATTCGAAGCCGTGTCATCAATCTGCCAAATAGGAGCCAAGTAGGAAACTGGAACTTTTCAAGCTTCTTTGTTCTTTTGCTTCGACTTATGGTATATATAATAATTACTGACGGAATTTTTAAAGCTTCTTTGTGAAGCTTTTAACATGTTTACGTAAGCTTAACTGAGAGCCTTGAAAATAAAATAGGACAAGGATAAAAATGCTCCGATGGAGCATGAAAAATGCAATATGGGTGGCATTAGGTTTCAGGCGGAAATAGGACTAGGTTTTAAAAGTTAATATGGGAGGGGCGAGTTGTAAATGCCAAGAGGACTAGGTTAAAAGCGCAAGAATATGGTCCAGCTTCGCTGAACAACCCATATTCGCGGTTACTCATGTTTCACTCCACATTTGCATATAAGCTACTTATTTCAGCTTTCCAGCTGATTTTGAAATGTTAAGCTTATTTCAAATACGGTAAGGTGGGGTGAAGATGGACAGCGGGGACACAGAAGAATAACACAGAACATGGTCAGAGTGAAATTTTTTGTTTGGACTCAGTTGACAACCTATATTATAGCACCCATCTTCTAAGACATTGATTGTAGCCGTAGACTCTATGCTGCGACCTAGGCAGAAGGACAAAACTTGAAAGTGGTCATCTTCACCCCACCTTACCGTCTATACACAAACAACGCAGTTATAGTTAAAGCGTTGTATTTTGCACCATCAGTGCAGAATCTGCTATGTTATGTCCGTTGTGTTGTATTAAGTTAGTGCGAATACAGTTTTGACTCTACTTTATTATTGAGCACAACTACATAATATATATAGTAATAGCTGCAAAGTCGAGCTGACGAATTGTTAGACTTTTATTGAAGGATTGCCGCAAGCATTTTTGTCTGGGCAGCTGGGCTTATTCTAGGCATTTTTCTTGGGGGGGGGGGCTCGTTGGGGGGGGCCCTCGGGGGGCGAGTCATTTTGGGGGGGGCGAAAATTTTTCTAAAAACATGCTAAAAATGCTATTTTTATTGCAATTGCCAAAAATAAGCGAATTTAGTGCTTAAATAGGCAAAAATTGACCAAAAATCTCCGGCGAAGCCGGAAAATTTTTGAAAATTTGGCCTTCTGAGCGATTTTTTCAGGGCAGAATTTGGTACCAAAAGGGGCACCCAGTTTTTTGGGGGGGGGACGATTTTTGGGGGGGGGGAAGGGTGTTTATGGGGGGGGGGGGTTGCCCCGCCTCCCCCCCCCCCCCCCAGTAGAATAAGCCCAGGGTAGTTTCCGCGAATATGGGTTGTTCAGCGAAGCTGGTTCATATCCTTGCGCTTTTAAAGTCCTCTTGGCATTTACAACCCGCCCTCCCATATTAACGTTTTAAAACCTAGTCCTATTTCCGCCTGAAACCTAATGTCACCCATATTGCATTTTTCATGCTCCATCGGAGCATTTTTATCCTTGTGTATATATATTAGGGATCGACCGGAACTCCAAAAACCCGGAACCGGAACTGGCTTTAAAAAACCGGAACCGGAACCGGAACCAGCTCTTTAACACTTTTTCTGACGTTGCGGACAAATTTTGCTCAATTTTTCGCTCTTTTGTAGTTACTACAACATTGTAATAACGTTTGAATTTTATTTTAGTTATTTCAATGCAAAAACATGAAATTGCAATTTATTAAGAGAATTTTGTCTTAAAGCATAGTTAAACTTTACTATAGCTTTAAGATTTTAATTATACACGGTATAATATAAATATGTTATATATATATATTATTCGAGCACATTTTCTATGAATAAACGGCATCTATATTTTTACAATGTCGAATTTCGATGAATAATTTAATCGAATGCAAGTTGACTTAAAGGAAATTTAATGGCAAATAATGCTGTTTAAACAATGAAAACGATCAAATTTAAGCTTTAACTGACATTTGATCATACAACAGTGCACTGTATAATTACTTAGGTCTACGTCAAAGCTTCAATGATTTCATAGCATTAGGTATCTTCTACCAATACTTAAATTTAAAAGTGTCGGCGGACTTGTGCTATCTAATCTGATTTTAAGTATATATATATTACGCATTTTTATTTTATAATGTATTAATATTCTTAACAACGATACGGCAGACATTATTATTATAAATTCGAACCATTCTAAGTAATGAAATAGCGCCGCATGCTAAAATTTTTGAACAAATCATATTCTGGTTAGAAAAGAATCGCAAACAGTTTCACAAAATTTTTGAAAATTTTAATAAATTTTGCTTTCGATAATAGGCTGAAATTGGTCTGGGTTCATTTTCGGCAAAAATAAGTGGGGGGGGGGGGCGCCCCCCCCCACTAGTGAATAGAATGGGCCAAAAATGCTAAAAATGCTGTATAAATAGCCTGTTTTTCACATACACTGCTATAACTATGCTTAAAAGTGCTCAAAAATCAAGTTTTAGCACCAAAAAAGGCGATTTCTTACCAAAAATTACCGGCGAAGCCGGAAAATTTTTGAAAATTTTGACCAAAAAACCTAAAAATTTGGCAATTTTTGGGCACCTTAGGGTGAGTGGGGGGGGGGGGAAGCCCAAAAAGTGGGGGTGGGGCTGAGTGGGGGGGAACCCCAAAACGTGGGGGGAGGCGCCCCCCCCAGTAAAGTAAACCCAGTTGGTTCCGGTTCCGGTACGTTTTCAAAAACCAGAACCGGAACCAAAAAGTACCGGAACCGGAATTCCGGTCGATCCCTAACATATATAACCTTATCTTGCGCCAGTGGATACCCTGAATTCCGATGTAAAAGACCCATTTACCCTTACGCGACAGACGGAGGAATCGTACACGTCACGTATGATATCAACCAGAGTTTCAGGGAGTCCAGTGGCAATTTCGCTATCGACGCTATCAATGCTATCTAAAGCTGCTTTAAAATCCAGGAACGCGACCAAGGTGTCTCGCTGGTGGGTTTTTCGTCTATGCAGGATTAGACGCAAAGCAAATATTTACTAGTCGTACTCCTGCCCTGTCTGAATCCCGCCTGCTGCTCTCTGGTTACCCGATCCAGCTGGCAGCAGAAGCGGGCCAGGATGGCTTGCGATGGGATTTTGCCGGCAATAGGAAGCTCAGATATACCCCGGTAGCTCTCAGTTTTTTCTATCACCTTTCTTAAACTCCGGTACCACTATTGCTTTTTGCTATTTCACTGGGGAGTGCCTATGACGCCAGATTTTTGCAAGCAGTTTCACCATATGTGGAGCTATGTCTTCAGCTGCATGTGAGAATAGTTCCGGGCTTAAGCCATCTTCCCCAGCAGCCTTGTTAGGTTTCAGCCTCTTGATTTCTGCCAATACGTCATCAAGTGAGGTTGTCCGCATGAACATCCTCGGCAACTGTCGGTTGGAGTGTTGGAAGATGTGCCTCAGGCAGATTCCCACGGGCGGTTCAGCAAATCTACTGTCTCCATCGTTCCAGGCGCTGATTCTCGTCCTGGTGGAGCTGGCCATGAGGGTATCACAGCACCGCATAGAGATAGCTTGCGCCCACTGGCGGATCCTGGATTTTGTGACCGGGGGGGCGGGTTACCACGGAAAAATTTTTCTACCAGGGGGTCTGGAGGGCGCAGCCCCCCAGAAGTTGAAGAAATTTTTTGTTTTTGCAATAAAATTGGTGTTCAAATCGTTAACATTTCAAGAAATCGCAGAGATTTTTAAAAATTGTACGCATTTTTAAGCAAATATGGAATTTTTCTACGAAAATTCGGGCGCATTTCAAGCTTTTTCTTCAAATACAATATATGAATGTGCTGCTCAGAAGAAGAAAATTCGCGTCGTGGGCGCGAAATTTTTTGCCCTTTTCCTATTTTTTCCTTAATTTTTCCTACCTTCGAATCGCGACGATGCAGCCCCCTTCCTGGATCCTCCCCTGCTTGCGCCCCGTGGCTTCCCGGAGCAGGCTATATACAGGGATCTATAGTTACCAGCAGCACTTGCTTGTTCTATACGTCTGAAACAATCACCCAGAAGGCCAAATTTTCGAACATTTAGCATATTTGCTTATCTGCTTATTTTTGCCCTATAAACTTTTCGGCCACAACTGTAAGAATTTTTTCGCATAAATATATTTTTAGAATAATTTTGAAAAAATCTTCCCCCGTCCAAATGTCCCCTCAAGGGGCCACCCAAAGAGCCCCTCAAGTAGACTTCGTAGAATAAACCCACTTGTTTCCGTCTATATATACATAAACTTTAGATCTTTTAACTTAAAGCTATGCAAACGATACTGTTTAAAACTTTTATTTTAGACTAAGGGAACTTCCAGTTTTGGGAAACGTCATAACAAGACTCATACTCTGTGCCGCCGATGTGGTCGTTCTAGCTATCATATTCAGAAAAGCAAATGTGCCGCCTGTGGATATCCTGACAAACGCAAACGCGGCTGTAAGTTATTTTATGCGCTGTACCTTGTGCACCCGGTGGACAGTGGCATCTGGAAGCTCAAACCTTTTGAGCCCTCCAGAGCCCACCCTCTGGAATTACGTACCTATTGCCGGGTGTCTGATATTTTGTCAAGACGACTATATGCCAAAGGTTTTTGCGAAGGAAAGCGGAGGCACCGAGAAAATATCGCCGAAGCCCTGGCGCCGCAGCACGCCGCTCGCCAAAGCCCTCTGGCCTCCCCTACAAGTTTTGATACCAGAAAATTATAATTTCGCCCGTTTTTGTGGAAAACAAGTTTTCAACCATTTCACTTTTTAAAAATTACTAGCTTTAGGGTAGGTGCTGAGTTGGACTCGTAAATTTTTATTGGTGATGATGACAATGATTGCTTCCGGCCGTTGATGAGATCAATGGGCCTGGACGGCTGGTAGCCGGCCTCGTTCCCTGAGGTAGGTAATCTGCACAGGAGAGGACCAATGCACGTCCAGGAAGGGGCCAGGTCCCTGGAACCGCAAGCAGGCGGCATCCCCCCTTTGGCAAAATAGGAGAGCATGTCGTGATCATCTGTAGTCCCGGGATAACGTACAATCTGGCGAATCTACCACCTCGATCCTATGTTTATACCAGTTTTGAATTGGACTTAAGGGACTTTTTGGCTCATTTTAGCCAAAAATCCCCCTCGGGCCATGGCCCCCGGAAGCCCCCCGGGAAAAATCCCGTAATAATACCCTGAACTCGAGTAGTATAGCTACCTGGTTTTTTCCTAGGCAAAAATTTCTTGTGAGGGGGAATAAATAAATAAATAGTCTAGGGGAGATAACTTTTTCAAAAAATGCTAAAAAATCTGGCGCAGCCGGAAAAATTTTTTAAATTACCGTCGAAACCCTATTTTTCCGGGCACTTTAGGGTTCTTGGGGGAAGTCCCAAATCCTGGGCGAGGTCTCACCCCCCCCCGTATGAAAAAGCCAGCCTACTACAAGTATCACCTATCATCAAATGGGTCACATTCGAAACTACAATTTTTTTCACTAGGCGAGAGCAGTTGCGCACTAGTGTTGTGCGCTGAAACATTTGCCCGCTCCGGAGCTCCGGCCGGAGCGGGCTGTCGGAGCACCGGAGCTCCGCGGAGCTCCGACTGTTTGTGGAGGTTAAAATTGTAAAATTTTCATTTTAAGCTAAGCAAATCATTTTTGCAATGAAAAGCACGTCTACTAACTGTTTACTATATAGCGCTTCGCATTTTTCTGTTCAGAATCTGATTCGTTTGCTATACACATTTGTTCTATTTTCTAGCCTGTATTTTTGATCTGAAATGAGTGCAGACTTGTGGATGTTTTATTATATATGCATTATGTTGCGTTTACATAAACAGGGTATTTTTTAGGGATTTTTTTCGGGGGGCCTGGGGGGGGCCCGGGGGAAGATTTGAGAGCAAAAAAGGTATTTTGGCGTATTTGGGGAAGAAAGAGGTTAATAAAAAGTTTAGAAAAGGGCGTGAATGAGGAAAAGCGGGGGGGGGAGGGGCGGGGGGGGGGGGCCGCCCCCGTAAGTACATAAAAGCCAATGTTAATTTACTGCCGTTTAGTTCTGATGTCTCACTTTTTCAAGATTTGCTGAGTTTAAATTTTATAGATTAGGACTCCATAAAATTCGTTCCGAGAATTTCGTCAAAAATTAAATTTTTGAATCCATACTGAATTATATATTGCAAATTTAACAAACGTGGACCAGATTTGCTTTTATCCCACTGTCTAACTTTTAAAAAGTATATGTGTAATCATAAATTAAATTTGAACAAGGAGAAATTATGTCTGAAAAATATTAGAAAAGATGTGTGAGATGAAAGCAAAGAAAACATTTGTAGACATTGAAAGTTTACGTAGAAGAATAATATATTTCATCGGAAAAGGGAATAATTGATGGATTAATGGATTAATTAATGACAATTATATAATTAAAAACGTTGTATTAAAACAATTCTTAGAGGTCGTATAGCTTAGAATTATATTTAAATTTTCACTTTTATCATCTGGACAAGTTAAAAAATTTTTTCCAGAGTTTCCAGAAACCGAATCATACAACAGTCTCGAGAAAGTAGAAAAATTATTAAAAATAATTACGAGCACTAATTCATTGTTCTTAATACGCACTGTTCGTGAGACTACAGCAAGAAATCATAAAAACTCTTCAAATGTTTTATTATTATCCAAGTTATGAGCAACAGACAGGCATCAAAGCTTGAAGATGGCTGCTCCGGGTACCCGGAGCTCCGGAGCTCCGAAGCAGAAGCCCGCTCCGGAGCACCGAAAATCGGAGCTCCGCTCCGGAGAGCTCCGGCGCACATCACTAATATATATAGTTTGCAGTGGTTTCGTACAACAGTTTTCCTTGTAAAACGGCTGCAAACAATAATCATCAGTATCTAAAACATTACTGAATTTTTAAAAAGCTTGGTGCCACAAACCCGACTAATGTTACCAATAAAATTGTGCACATGTAAGCAAAATTTGAGGAAATTCTAAATTTTTAGGCAGTTTATATACACAGTTTTTCTCAAAAATAACAATTTTTGGAGACGTGAAGCGTTGTGCATATATATACATATACATATATATGTATATATAATATTTAAACGAGCAATACGTAACTGAACGAAGTAC
>JASAND010013298.1:0-15072 GCA_030248195.1 Trissonchulus latispiculum
TGCCAACCTAAAGGGCTATGAGGTCTAGTAGTACCCTCTAAAGAATTTAAGAATCACAACTTTTTTTGCGCCGCAGCTGCGCCACAGCGCCGCAGTGGCGCCGCAAAGTCGGCTCATAGCGAAAAGTCACCATTTTTGTCGTCGTCGCTCAGGTCGAACGTTACGAGCTGGAGCTGATTTCTTTTTATATTCAGAAATTACATATATTGAACTAACTAACGGTCCAGGTTGCGTTTCTCTATCACTTCCCTAGCGAGCACAGTGGCCCGTCAAAGATGGCGAAAATTCGAAAAATGAAAAATCGAAATTTCTCGCTATCTATTTAACTTTGAACGCTCAAATCTTCCATACAATGGTTTTCTGGCGCGGAGAATCGATTCCCGCAGTCAGTTTTACCGTCAGACCCACCCATCTTGCTGGGCTGGTTTCACTTTGCCGTCGGGAGGGTCAAGTCGGAAACCGCTTCCTGGAGGTCTATAGTAGGCTCTACCTGGCCTCTCAAAACTTTGTCCATAGGGGTTTTCTGGTGTGCCCAGCTCATTCTCGGTATCCGTTTTGCCGTCCGACGTGTCTATATTGCCGGGCTGGTTCTACTTTGCCGTCGGGAGGGTCAAGTCGGAAACCGCTTCCTGGAGGTCCATAGTAGGCTCTACCTGACCTCTCAAAACTTTGTCTATAGGGGTTTTCTGGTGTGCCCAGCTCATTCTCGGTATCCGTTTTGCTGTCCGACTTACCCATTTTGCTGGGCTGGTTCTACTTTGCCGTTTGAAGGGTCAGTCGAGTGGAAGGGTCAAATGGTCCAAAATAAAGTTTCTCAAAAGTGGTCAAATTTGGTATCAAATGAAAGCCCTAAGTGAGCTGAGCAACTTTTGTCATAGAACTGCGTACCCAAAGTGGCTGTAGAGTGCTGTGGTGGGGTGGGGTGGGGGCTAGGCGATTTTGGGTCAAAAATAAAATTTTTCAAAAGTGGTAAAATTTGGTATCAAATGAAAGCCCTAAGTGAGCTGAGCAACTTTTGCCATAGAACTGCACACCCAAAGTGGCTGTAGAGTGCTGTAGTGGGGTGGGGTGAGGACTTAGGCGATTTTGGGGCAAAAATAATATTTTTCAAAACTGGTAAAATTTGGTATCAAATGAAAGCCCTAAGTGAGCTGAGCAACTTTTGCGGTGTCGAATTTATGCCTTTCTGAACCGGAATTTAAAGGATAGACATAGGCCCAACACACATACCCCTTTTGTGCGGAGCATTTTTGTTACTAAAGTGGCTGGAGACAGTGTAAAATAAGCTGCGCAGAACCTGCGCAAAATCCTGCGCAGAACCTGCGCAAAATCCTGCGCAGATTTCATGCGCAAATTGTAGAGCACATCGAGTTTAGGTTGTCTGTGAAGTTTCAGCCCCGTATCACTTACCGTTAAAAAGTTCGTTTAGGGCGGGGCCCCCCAGAAGTTGAAGAATTTTTTGAAATCGTGGAAAATTCAGCAATTCAAATGTTTAAAAAGATTAGTTAAGATGAGATGAGTTATTGAGTTGTATAATCGATCAGTGGAAAACCAAAACGGGAATTGGATGCTTTTCAGAATTTTTCACTTCCACGATGTATTATAGAACACTTTCAGAAGCTGCCAATTATCAATCTTGCATTGCCCATTTATATATATATATATATATATGCTATGAAAGCAAAATAAAACTTGTAAATATCATAGGGGTCGCGGCAGCGACCCCTATAATATGTGTGAAAAGTGGCTGGAGACAGTGTAAAATAAGCTGCGCAGAAGCTGCGCAAAATCCTGCGCAGATCCTGCGCAGATTTCATGCGCAAATTGTAGAGCACATCGAGTTTAGTATGTCTGTGAAGTTTCAGCCCCGTATCACTTACCGTTAAAAAGTTGCGCCCCGGACCGGTTATGGCGGCGATGTTTTTTTTTTCCGGTTTCTCCTATTTGATGGTTGTATTGTACATAATGTTCGCCGCTTTCACGTGATCTGCAGCGGTGGGCCAACCTAAAGGGCTATGGGGTCTAGTAGTACCCTCTAAAGAATTTAAGAATCACAACTTTTTTTGCGCCGCAGCTGCGCCACAGCGCCGCAAAGTCGGCTCATGGCGAAAAGTGACCATTTTTGTGGTCGTCGCTCAGGTCGAACGTTACGAGCTGGAGCTGATTTCTTTTTATATTCAGAAACTACATATATTGAACTAACTAACGGTCCAGGTTGCGTTTCTCTATCACTTCCCTAGCGACCACAGTGGCCCGCCAAAAATGGCGAAAATTCGAAAAATGAAAAATCGATTTTCTCGCTATCTATTTAACTTTGAACGCTCAAATCTTCCATACAATGGTTTTCTGGCACGGAGAATCGATTCCCGCAGTCAGTTTTACCGTCAGACCCACCCATCTTGCTGGGCTGGTTCCACTTTGCCGTCGGGAGGGTCAAGTCGGAAACCGCTTCCTGGAGGTCCATAGTAGGCTTTACCTGGCCTCTCAAAACTTTGTCTATAGGGGTTTTCTGGTGCGCCCAGCTCATTCCCGGTGTCCTTTTTGCCGTAGGACTCATCCGTCTTGCTGTGCTGGTTCCACTTTGCCGTCTGGAGGGTCATGTCGGAAACCGCTTCCTGGATGTCCATAGTAGGCTCTACCTGGCCTCTCAAAACTTTGTCTATAGGGGTTTCCTGGTGTGCCCAGCTCATTCCTGGTATCCGTTTTGCCGTCCGACGTACCTATTTTGCTGGGCTGGTTCCACTTTGCCGTTTGAAGGGTCAGTCGGGTGGGGGGTCAAGTGGTCGAAAATAAAATTTTTCAAACGTGGTCAAATTTGGTACCAAATGCAAGCCCTAAGCGAGCTGAGCAACTTTTGTCATAGAACTGCATGCTCAAAGTGGCTGTAGAGTGCTGTGGTGGGGTGGGGTGGGGACTTAGGCGATTTTCGGTCAAAAATGAAAGTTTTCAAAGTGGTCAAATTTGGTACCAAATGAAAGCCCTAAGCGAGCTGAGCAACTTTTGTCATAGAACTGCATGCTCAAAGTGGCTGTAGAGTGCTGTGGTGGGGTGGGGTGGGGACTTAGACGATTTTCGGTCAAAAATGAAAGTTTTCAAAAGTGGTCAAATTTGGTACCAAATGAAAGCCCTAAGCGAGCTGAGCAACTTTTGTCATAGAACTGCTTGCTCAAAGTGGCTGTAGAGTGCTGTGGTGGGGTGGGGTGGGGACTTAGGCGATTTTGGGTCAAAAATAAAATTTTTCAAAAGTGGTCAAATTTGGTATCAAATGAAAGCCCTAAGTGAGCTGAGCAACTTTTGACATGGAACCATCCACCAATATTTGCTGTGCCAAATAACGTCACGTGCCCATGAAACTTTTGTCTTTACTTCTTCAACCGGAATTTAAAGGATACATATACCTATTTATATTTATTATATATTTAAAGGATATATATACGATACAGCCAGCACACACATATTATCCTCTTTTGTGCGGAGCATTTTTGTTACTTGTATATATATATATATATAAGCCGGTATATAGTCATGAAATAAACTGAAAGCGTCGAGTACAATTAATTATAGTCAGGGGGGGGAAAAAAACACAAATAGGGAAGCAAGCCTCCAACTTTTTCTTCGTTTGGATTTGGATCGGTTTGAGTATACCGTTACGTACCGTGGGCAAATACCTATCCAATCGTATATTCAAACTTCTCTTATACCTCTCTCAGCTTTGGCGATAACAGGATTTGTCCATGTTTTTTTTACCCGCAAATCGGGGAAAAAAAACATGGTGCGGGGAAAAAAAACATGGCCCGGATTTCTACCAACCAACCATTTAGGGTGCTTTAAAAGCGTTGTTTCAGCTGTTTTCAGCGTGCAAAACTACCTAGGCACCATTCCAACCTCACAGAAAGCTTAAAACCGACTTTTTGGTCAAAATGCCAAATCCGCTGTATCTAACCAGTTTGGGCATGAAACCTGCTGGGAACTGGCCATAATATGCAGAATATCGGTAGAAATAAGTTAGTTGTGTTAAAAATTGCAATATCCCACCGTTTTTTAAGTTTTTTGAAAATTTTCATTTTTACCATTGAAACTTATGAAACCTAGCATGTTGATGCTGCAAATCAAATTTTCGAGCTAGAAGCTTCAAAAATGCCCAAAGTTGGCATATTTTGAGGTTTTTAATGGTTTTAAAGCATTCTCTTTCATATAGAAGCATTAGTTACGCCTTCCTGAAGCATACGCAAAAATTTGAAAATTTGGTCACCATGTTTTTTTCCCCGCTCTAGTGGACCCCATGTGGGGGAAAAAACATGGTCAAATTTTTTTACTGGGTTGACGCAGGGGAAAACCACTATTGCCATGTGATAGAGCAAGTCAAATTATGCCCGCATGCCAATTTATAGTAGCCAAAGTTGGATAGTTGGTTAGATATATACTTGCAAACTTTCGAAAATCCTTAGCATTTTGGCCCATTTTGGGAGGTCAACTTTGGTCAAGTACTGTGCTTACAGATTCGAACTCAGAAACCAATCTGGTACTGTAGGGTATACTTCTAGACTTGCTCTTTCTAATGGGCTATACTAGGCAGCTGCAACTGCTATGGTTGGGGAGCAGGCGACCGTGTTTTTTTCCCCCTCTTTTCCGGCATGTTTTTCCCCCCCCCCCTGACTATATATACTTACAAAACAAGAAAGGAAACAAAAAAGAAGATATATATATACTTTAAGTAAGAGACAGAAGTTCTGTCACAATTAAGTGCGTAATAAAGCAGCACGGAAGTATAAGTGCGCCGCAGGCGAAATTTTTTAAAAAGTTGTGGAATTTATTAAAATTATGCTTAATTTTCACTCGAAATATGCATTATAAACAGCTGAAAAAATTTTCTTGGGGGGGCCCGGAATGCCAAAGGAGGGGGCCCAAATCGCAAGGGGGGGCCCGGCCCGCCCCCCCCCCCCCCTGAATCCGCCACTGGGGTAGTCGCGCCGAAGGCGCGAAAAATTGGTCAAAAATCGGGTATTTTTAGGGTAGATTTTGCAAAATTCTTCATAAATGTCCAAATTTTTGGGTTAAACTGTTCATTATTGCGTGAAATACACGTTTTCAAAAGTTTTATGTACTTTCTGACTCAATATTGACCCTATTTTGTAGTTAGAAACATGCTGGCAATCAAGTTTTCGAGTTTAAAGGCCCTGTCTAATGTTAAAATTAGTTAATGGTTGGATGTTTTTTTGGCATTAGCAATGGATGAAAATGCGATTTTTTGCATAAAAATAAAAAACGTTTTGGGGGAGGTTTGGGGGGGGTCTTGGGGTGGGGGGGGTTTGGGGAGGTCTAAAAAGGGGGCCCGCCCCCAAATTTTTGGGAGAAGGGGCCTCCCCCACCCAACCCACATCCCCGTTACACCTATGGGGAGGGTTGAAAAAAGGCTTGGGGGGGTTACCCCGGCTCCGACCGGAGGCAAAATCCCACCTCCGTCCGATTCCTGGTCCCCTGGCCTACAGCTACTCTCTGGGATCCGATCATAGTTTCCCTGGATATTTTGGTTGGGGGGAGGTAAACCTCAAAAATTTGGTGGTCGACCACAAAAATGTGATGAGGAGTACCCCCCGAACCCCCCCAAATTCGGACCTCAGAAAATTCAAAAAATGGCCTAAAAACGCAAAATTTTCTGTATTTTAACGCGTTTTTTGTCGAAACAAGGCTTGTTTTTATCGTTTTAGGCGTTTTTACACCGTTTTAAATCAATTTTAAGCCAAAATTTGAGAAAACTTTTTCAAAAAATGACCATTTTTTTAGCAAAATTTAGCTAACTTTTTGACCCCAAAAAGTGCTGGGGGGGTTCGGGTGGCAACCAAAAGTGGGGGAGGGATAGTCCAAAAATCTGGGGGGTGGTAAAGTTGGTCGAAAATTTTGGGGGGAGTACCCCCCTCCCTGGGGAAACTATGGATCCGATCCGCCACGGATTGTTTTTTGTTAAAGGGTGATTTTTTTATTTGTTGAAACCTTAACAAATAAAAAATCACTGACTTTCGATTACTGCAACTTCCAGGTAGGTCGTAGATCAATGAAACTGGGTTGGTTTAAAGCTTAGCCCACGGCATGTCCATCTGTTCATGGGTCCTTAAAGTATATAATCGATTAGGTTCAGTTTTGAGAAAGTTCCAGCCAAAAAACCAAATTTTAATATTTTTTGTTAAGCTTGCTATATTCTGCTTAGAAAAAGAAAATCGCAATTTTTTCAGAAAGCTGAAAGAAATTTGACAAAACTTTTGAAAATTTTAATTATATAAATCTTACTGTTTTACTGATAAAAGGTTAAAATTGGTTCCGGTTCCGGTACGTTTTCAGAAACCAGTACCGGAACCGGAAATCCGATCGATCCCTAATATCATAGGGGTCGCGGCAGCGACCCCTATAATATGTGTGAAAAGTGGCTGGAGACGGTGTAAAATAAGCTGCGCAGAAGCTGCGCAAAATCCTGCGCAGATCCTGCGCAGATTTCATGCGCAAATTGTAGAGCACATCGAGTTTAGTATGTCTGTGAAGTTTCAGCCCCGTATCACTTACCGTTAAAAAGTTGCGCCCCGGACCGGAAATGGCGGCGATGTTTTTTTCCGGTTTCTCCTATTTGATGGTTGTATATATTGTACATAATGTTCGCCGCTTTCACGTGATCTGCAGCGGTGTGCCAACCTAAAGGGCTATGAGGTCTAGTAGTACCCTCTAAAGAATTTAAGAATCACAACTTTTTTGCGCCGCAGCTGCGCCACAGCGCCGCAGTGGCGCCGCAAAGTCGGCTCATAGCGAAAAGTGACCATTTTTGTGGTCGTCGCTCAGGTCGAACGTTACGAGCTGGAGCTGATTTCTTTTTATATTCAGAAATTACATATATTGAACTAACTAACGGTCCAGGTTGCGTTTCTCTATCACTTCCCTAGCGACCACAGTGGCCCGTCAAAGATGGCGAAAATTCGAAAAATGAAAAATCGAAATTTCTCGCTATCTATTTAACTTTGAACGCTCAAATCTTCCATACAATGGTTTTCTGGCACGGAGAATCGATTCCCGCAGTCAGTTTTACCGTCAGACCTACCCATCTTGCTGGGCTGGTTTCACTTTGCCGTCGGGAGGGTCAAGTCGGAAACCGCTTCCTGGAGGTCTATAGTAGGCTCTACCTGGCCTCTCAAAACTTTGTCCATAGGGGTTTTCTGGTGTGCCCAGCTCATTCTCGGTATCCGTTTTGCCGTCCGACGTGTCTATATTGCTGGGCTGGTTCTACTTTGCCGTCGGGAGGGTCAAGTCGGAAACCGCTTCCTGGAGGTCCATAGTAGGCTCTACCTGACCTCTCAAAACTTTGTCTATAGGGGTTTTCTGGTGTGCCCAGCTCATTCTCGGTATCCGTTTTGCCGTCCGACTTACCCATTTTGCTGGGCTGGTTCTACTTTGCCGTTTGAAGGGTCAGTCGAGTGGAAGGGTCAAATGGTCCAAAATAAAGTTTCTCAAAAGTGGTCAAATTTGGTATCAAATGAAAGCCCTAAGTGAGCTGAGCAACTTTTGTCATACAACTGCGTACCCAAAGTGGCTGTAGAGTGCTGTGGTGGGGTGGGGTGGGGGCTAGGCGATTTTGGGTCAAAAATAAAATTTTTCAAAGTGGTAAAATTTGGTATCAAATGAAAGCCCTAAGTGAGCTGAGCAACTTTTGCCATAGAACTGCACACCCAAAGTGGCTGTAGAGTGCTGTAGTGGGGTGGGGTGAGGACTTAGGCGATTTTGGGGCAAAAATAATATTTTTCAAAACTGGTAAAATTTGGTATCAAATGAAAGCCCTAAGTGAGCTGAGCAACTTTTGCGGTGTCGAATTTATGCCTTTCTCAACCGGAATTTAAAGGATAGACATAGGCCCAACACACATACCCCTTTTGTGCGGAGCATTTTTGTTACTTGTATATATATATACGTATCATAGGGGTCGCGGCAGCGACCCCTTGTGTGAAAAGTGGCTGGAGACAGTGTAAAATAAGCTGCGCAGAAGCTGCGCAAAATCCTGCGCAGATTTCATGCGCAAATTGTAGAGCACATCGAGTTTAGTATGTCTGTGAAGTTTCAGCCCCGTATCACTTACCGTTAAAAAGTTGCGCCCCGGACCGGTTATGGCGGCGATGTTTTTTTCCGGTTTCTCCTATTTGATGGTTGTATATATTGTACATAATGTTCGCCGCTTTCACGTGATCTGCAGCGGTGTGCCAACCTAAAGGGCTATGAGGTCTAGTAGTACCCTCTAAAGAATTTAAGAATCACAACTTTTTTTGCGCCGCAGCTGCGCCACAGCGCCGCAGTGGCGCCGCAAAGTCGGCTCATAGCGAAAAGTGACCATTTTTGTGGTCGTCGCTCAGGTCGAACGTTACGAGCTGGAGCTGATTTCTTTTTATATTCAGAAATTACATATATTGAACTAACTAACGGTCCAGGTTGCGTTTCTCTATCACTTCCCTAGCGACCACAGTGGCCCGTCAAAAATGGCGAAAATTCGAAAAATGAAAAATTGAAATTTCTCGCTATCTATTTAACTTTGAAAGCTCAAATATTCCGTACAATGGTTTTCTGGCACGGAGAATCGATTCCCACAGTCAGTTTTACCGTCAGACCCACCCATCTTGCTGGGCTGGTTCCACTTTGCCGTCGGGAAGGTCAAGTCGGAAACCGCTTCCTGGAGGTCCATAGTAGGCTCTACCTGGCCTCTCAAAACTTTGTCTATAGGGGTTTTCTGGTGTGCCCAGCTCATTCCCGGTATCCGTTTTGCCGTCCGACGTGTCTATATTGCTGGGCTGGTTCTACTTTGCCGTCGGGAGGGTCAAGTCGGAAACCGCTTCCTGGAGGTCCATAGTAGGCTCTACCTGACCTCTCAAAACTTTGTCTATAGGGGTTTTCTGGTGTGCCAAGCTCATTCCCGGTATCCGGTTTGCCGTCCGACGTGTCTATATTGCTGGGCTGATTCTACTTTGCCGTCTGGAGGGTCAAGTCGGAAACCGCTTCCTGGAGGTCCATAGTAGGCTCTACCTGGCCTCTCAAAACTTTGTCTATAGGGGTTTCTGGTGTGCCCAGCTCATTCCCGGTATTCGTTTTGCCGTCCGACGTACCTATTTTGCTGGCCTGGTTCTACTTTACCGTTTGAAGGGTCAGTCGGGTGGGAGGGTCAAATGGTCGAAAATAAAGTTTCTCAAACGTGGTCAAATTTGGTATCAAATGAAAGCCCTAAGTGAGCTGAGCAACTTTCGTCATAGAACTGCATACCCAAAGTGGCTGTAGAGTGCTGTGGTGGGGTGGGGTGGGGACATAGGCGATTTTGGGTCAAAAAGAAATTTTTTCAAAAGTGGTAAAATTTGGCATCAAATGAAAGCCCTAAGTGAGCTGGGCAACTTTTGTCATAGAACTGCATACCCAAAGTGGCTGTAGAGTGCTGTGGTGGGGTGGGATGGGGACATAGGCAATTTTGGGTCAAAAATAAAATTTTTCAAAAGTGGTAAAATTTTATATCAAATGAAAGCCCTAAGTGAGCTGGGCAACTTTTGTCATAGAACTGCATACCCAAAGTGGCTGTAGAGTGCTGTGGTGGGGTGGGATGGGGACATAGGCGACTTTGGGTCAAAAATAAAATGTTTCAAAAGTGTACAATTTTATATCAAATGAAAGCCCTAAGTGAGCTGGGCAACTTTTGTCATAGAACTGCATACCCAAAGTGGCTGTAGAGTGCTGTGGTGGGGTGGGATGGGGACATAGGCGATTTTGGGTCAAAAATAAAATTTTTCAAAAGTGGTAAAATTTTATATCAAATGAAAGCCCTAAGTGAGCTGGGCAACTTTTGTCATAGAACTGCATACCCAAAGTGGCTGTAGAGCGCTGTGGTGGGGTGGGATGGGGACATAGGCGATTTTGGGTCAAAAATAAAATTTTTCAAAAGTGGTAAAATTTGATATCAAATGAAAGCCCTAAGTGAGCTGAGCAACTTTTGTCATAGAACTGCATACCCAAAGTGGCTGTAGAGTGCTGTGGTGGGGTGGGGTGGGGGCTTAGGCGATTTTGGGTCAAAAATAAAAATTTTCAAAAGTGGTAAAATTTGGTATCAAATGAAAGCCCTAAGCGAGCTGAGCAACTTTTGCCATAGAACTGCACACACAAAGTGGCTGTAGAGTGCTGTGGTGAGGTGGGGTGGGGACTTAGGCGATTTTGGGGCAAAAATAAAATTTTTCAAAAGTGGTAAAATTTGGTATCAAATGAAAGCCCTAAGTGAGCTGAGCAACTTTTGCGGTGTCGAATTTATGCCTTTCTCAACCGGAATTTAAAGGATAGACATAGGCCCAACACACATATTATCCCCTTTTGTTACTTGTATGTGTATATATATATATATATATATATATATATATACAGGGTATTTTTTAAGGATTGTTCCCGGTGGGGGAAGAAATTTTCGGGGGGGGGATTTTTGCAAAAATGAACCAAGAAATGGCATTTTTTGGCGTATTTTGCATTTTGAAACGCAAAAAGTTCTCAAAAATGCCAGGACTTAAGCTAAAAATAGCTGTTTGTACGAAAAAATTTTTGAGAATTGGCCTATTTTTGGCAAAAATTTGGGCCTCCAAAAAAATCCCGGGGGGGAAAGCAAAAATCCTGGGAGGGGCGATTTCGGGGGGGAAGGTCACTTTCGGGGGGGGGCCCGGCCCCCCCGGTAAAAAATTCCCTGATATATATAATTGTATATATATACTACCAGACTAGGCTACGCTACAGTTTGCCCCCTGTCAGACTCCCCCACGGCCCCACGGAGAGGTCAGACCCCCTCCCCCCGTACCTGACCTCAACTGTATATATATACAAGAAATAAAAATGCTCCTAAAGAGCAAAGAAAGGAATATGAGTCAACATGGAACATGTAAAATGCTAAATATTGTCGGTTGTAAATTAAGAATAAGACAAGCATGTAAAATGCTAATATGAGTCTGGTGAGGTTGGAAAGTGCAGAAGACAAGTTTGTACACGCACCAATATGAGTGCATGGCAAATAGACTCATATTGGCATTATTAGTATATATTCTGAAGGCAAGTGGTTGCGAATTTCGGATATATATCACTCACGTAATGTCAGCAAGACGAGACACGGTAGTTTTAGGATGGATGACAGGATGCTACACAGGTTACGCACGTATATACGTATATATGTCACGAAAGTTAACATCAGATTTAACTTTGAGTCTCTGAATACATGAGTTATACAAACGCCTGTTAAAAATGTATTGTATGCAAAAATATATATCCGTCCGTCGGCGCATTGTTGACTAACAGCGGTTTAACAGTTTCCTAAGGAGAAAAGTTGACAATGTTGACCATGGTTGGGATATCCATGTGACGTCAATAACGCTACTCATTGGTCTTAACTCCTGCGTAGAAATATATCCGTTAGAATTCCGCAATGGATGCATGCATTATTGTTTTTTGAAGGCATGCCAATATGAGTCTATTTGGCATGCACTCATTATTGGTGCGTGTACAAACTTGTCTTCTGCACTTTCCAACCTCACCAGACTCATATTAGCATTTTACATGCTTGTCTTATTCTTAATTTAGAACCGACAATATTTAGCATTTTACATGTTCCATGTTGACTCATATTCCTTTCTTTGCTCTTTAGGAGCATTTTTATTTCTTGTTTATCCACTTTTTACATGTCGTTGACATAAAACAGTGGTCGGACAGTTCCTACTTTTCCTACTTTTTTCCTACTTTTTCGTATGTTCCTACTTTTTTCCTACTTTAGGTCAAAAATTCCTACTTTTTCCTACTTTTTTCCTCTGAAAGACGAAATCTGCCTGATTTTACAGAAAATTGCCCGAAAAATCGCTGACTTCATGATAATCTGCATTTAGTTTTTTGATGTTTCTGACAATGTTAAGTGAGATAATCAAACAGTAAAATTTTCAGGATTTTCAGGCGTATCCAGGATTTTTTAAAAGGAGGGGGTCCAACCCGAATTTTTCCTGATCCGAGCCTAATTTTCCTCAAAAATGGCAAAATTTGTGCAAGAAATAGCTAAAAATTAGAAACATTTCCGAAAACGGGGGGTTCGGACCCCCTGGACCACCTCCCTGGATACGCCCCTGGTTAACTATGTAGATGAGGAGGGTGAACTCCCGACGGATAAAAAATCAAAACTCGGGTTAAGGGGGGGGCTACTAAAGGTTTGCCCCGACTTTGTCCGATTGGCCTACTTTTTAACGAGGATATAGAGCATGGGTGTGGTCAAAAAATATCGGGTACTGAGATCTTAGCTGCCTTCCAGCCATGTACAGCCGTCGCGTTTATGTGCCCGACCCCCCTTTTTTCACAACTACCAACATAATTAATTAAAAATTTCTACTAACTGCTTGGCCCAAGGTTCAAAGCTGCCATTTGCCAATATAATTTGGCACATGTGCCCCTGCCTGCAGAAAAATACTAGACGTCTGTATCGTCGTATCGTAAAAATACTAGACGTCGAGGACGGCAGCTAACTTGAGAGCGTGCTAGGCCAAGCCGAGAGCGTATTTGGGCACATCAAAGCCAATGCTGATATGAATGCTTAAGGGGGGCTACTAAAATCGACTTGCCCCGACTTTGTCCGATTGGCCTACATTTTGGCGAAGATATAGAGCATGGGTGTGGTCAACAAATATCGGGGACTGAGATCTTAGCTGCCTTCCAGCCATGTGCAGCCGACGCGTTTATGTGCCCGAACCCCCTTTTTTCACAACTACCAACATAATTAATTAAAAATTTCTACTGACGGCTAGGCCCAAACTTCAAAGCTGCCATTTGCCAATATGATTGGCACATATGCCCCTAGAAGTTTCGGCAAAAATTTATGAATTGTTGATTAACGAAATTAAAATTTTATTACTGGTACGAGCTATAAGGCTGTAATTTGGCATGAAAGGAGGCCCTATAGAAGTACTCATTTGTGCCAAATGGCAAGAAATTCCGCCGCGTGAAAAAATTTTTATGTCAACTTTAATCTTCAAAAATTCCCAAAAAACGCCTTTTTGGGCAATGGTTTCCGAGAAATCAAAAAAAATCAAATTTTTTGAAAATAAAATTTTTTGAGATATTTTAACTCAGAGTGGTCGAAAACACACCCACAAAAGATTTCAGCTCGATTAGTGAAGGTTTGTGACTTCTATGGCTGTAGAAATCCTCTACACAGGATCCGACAGACCGAAAATTGCGTACGTATTTGGCAATTTTTGAAGATTAAAGTTGACATAAAATTTTTTCACTCGGCGGACCTTCTTGCCATTTGGCACCAATGAGTACTCCTATAGTTCCTCCTTTTATGCCAAATTATATACAGCCTTACAGCTCGCACCAGTAGTAAAATTTTCCTTTCGTTAGCCAGAAATTTTTAAATTTTTGCCGAAACTTCAACTTTGAAGAGTAATTCCCTTAGATGCAGATAAGATACAGACGTCTAGTATTTTTCTGCAGGCAGGGGCACATGTGCCAAATTATATTGGCAAATGGCAGCTTTGAACCTTGGGCCAAGCAGTTAGTAGAAATTTTTAATTAATTATGTTGGTAGTTGTGAAAAAAGGGGGTTCGGGCACATAAACGCGTCGGCTGCACATGGCTGGAAGGCAGCTAAGATCTCAGTCCCCGATATTTGTTGACCACACCCATGCTCTATATCTTCGCCAAAATGTAGGCCAATCGGACAAAGTCGGGGCAAGTCGATTTTAGTAGCCCCCCTTAAGCATTCATATCAGCATTGGCTTTGATGTGCCCAAACACGCTCTCGGCTTGGCCTAGCACGCTCTCAAGTTAGCTGCCGTCCTCGACTACGACGTATATAGCTAGTGGTTGGCTTATACAGGACCTTAATTAAAGGTCATAATAGGAAAACTCTGGAAAGGTCAAAATTTTTGATTCTAATAGGTTCTCCGAAATATTCTGATCATAAAAATAATAGTTTTATTCCGTACTAGTGCATTTTACAATATTTACGTAGGTTCCCCGGGCTAGCGCAAAGTCTGCGACCAGGAAAACCCCCTGAAACTTCACAACAAAATCTGAAACAAAACCTTTCGGGTCGCCTTTGTCTCTCTTGCGAATCGAACAATTAAAATTTAGTGAAACAGCAAATTTATTTCTATTTTGTACCCAGCTTGGTAGAAAGCATACCCATGCGAAATATCAGCTTATTTGGTCAAGTTAAGCGGAATCTGGACCTTGGAGAGATCTTAACAGACCCAAAGGGCGTAGCGCTGCAATCAGGTTTTGACTATCAACGAATTGCTAAATTCGAATGCAATTATGGGGGTTCACTTGACGGCGTATTAGTCAGAAAAAAGAAAGTCCTGCACAAACGAAGATTCAAATAATTCGAATTAATTAATAGTTTTCGAATCTATGACATCGCGCTGTTAAATTAAAAACATCGTAAAACTTTGGTTTTGCTGAAAAATCGCAGGTCGTTAAAAAACTGTATAAATTGATAACAATTTAGATAAATTTTTGTCAAAGGTTCGTACCTAGGTTACAAAAATCGAATTCCACAAGGGTCAGAGAAATTTGACCGTTTGTTCTGATGTTGAGGTTGCTTTAATAGAAAATATATATAAGTTTACTGAATGCAATGGAAAAGTTATTGCAAGCATTCAAAAGAAAGTTTTGAATTTTAAAGGGGAGGGGGTTGAAAATGCAAAAAAGACACAAATGTCGTTTGATTTTGCTGAAATTTTGTGGGCCATACTGACTTGCATGCAAAATTTCAGCCCGCTAGCTGCTCGTCTCTATCGCTCAAATTGGGGAGGGTTTTTGTAAAGTACATGATCGTCTTGAAAAAGTTAAAGACGAATGAAGAATTGATTGTGGCATACATAAGAGCAGCGTAATACTGTTTTGTTGAATGCAAAATTAGATAACTTGCTTGCAAAATCTATTATATATCCTGAAAATTCCTACTTTTTTGTCATAATTCCTACTTTTTGTTCCTACTTTTTACTACTTTTTTGAAAAATTGTTCCTACTTTTTTCCTACTTTTCCAAAATCGCCAT
>JASAND010013300.1:0-34444 GCA_030248195.1 Trissonchulus latispiculum
TTAATTAGGTGGTCAATGTCCGGTCTGTCATTCCGCGGGAACCCTGGTACATCAGACATCATCGCTTGGAGTGATTCTAGCCATCGTTCTGTATTTCTTCATCAGCTTTTTTAGTCTGTTCTTTCTGATGATGAAAGAAACCAAGTGCACTCACTGTGGTCACGTGGTCTGTCATTAAATGAAGCAACAAACGTTTTAATATAGCTTGATCGTTGATCATTTATTTGGTTTGAAAAAATAACGTTTGCATACCGTTAACGTATGTGTTTAATCCTGTAACTATACTAAAAGGGAATAAAGTATGCCTTATGCTATATGCTATTTACATTAAATCGGCAAAGTACGCTCTTAGAAACGTTCCAGTAGAAACTACAGGAATCACTTTTGTAGACGATTAATAGAAAACGGGAAGCGCAAAATACAGGTTATGTCTCGTAATTTCTACAGGACCCGTTGGTAGTTTTCACCGGATAATACTTTCGTACAGTGCATTACAGGTCCGCTTAATGTTTATTACTAATAGTTTCCACTGGTTTACATATACATTTACATTTACCTGTCGTTTCCACTGGTTTACACGTTTTCTCTACAGGTTATTACTCTATACGCTGATAACCAAAACTGAGTATATAAGGGCCAGAGTGATCATAGTTTTCGAAGATTGAAATTTTTAAATTTTCCGTATTTTTAAATTCTTCTTCTTCTTAAATTTTAAACATTCGTGGGTGTTGTTTTGCACCCTGCCGAAAATATTTTGGTAGCCTCCGCCCTGCCTCCCTCCCCGCGCATTTCCCACCCCTTTTCCATGAATACAGGGCTACCCAAGAGGAGTACCCCCACCCGATCCCCCACCCTTCCCAAATTCGGACCTCCGAAGATAAGAAAGCTCTCTAGATATGTAAGCTTTCTGCATTTCTATGCTATTTTCGTCAAAATAGCGTTGTTTAGGCGTTTTCCAGTTTCCACACGGTATTAAAACGATTTTAAGCCGAAATTTGAGAAACTTCAAAAATTACCATTTTTCGGCAGAAGTTAGCTAATGTTTTCCAACTATTAGTCGTCTGTGGCAGCTCCTTGACCTAATTTCTATAACACTTACATGGCTGAGTTTGAGTCTTAGTGAGATGAGAGAGTGATGTTTCTTGACCAAAATGACCAAAGGAAACGTTGAACCTAATGGTTAGCTAACTAAATCTTGTCGAATCATCGTTTCTTCAATAATTGCTTATACTGATTAACTTGATTTCCCACACTTTAAGGAAAGAAATGAGCAATTTAGAGCTGAGACTCGTTGTACTCGATGTAGTAGCTATGTACTTAACAAGCTTTAGATTATGACTCAAATGTGACAAGGTAAACCTGTAGTTAGCAGTTCAAAGGTATTAATTCTAAACGGAAAACAGCTGTCTCAATCGAAATAATCAATAATACTTTAATTTTTCAGCAAAATTAATCAACTCAATCAGTTTTAGCGCTGACCCTGCGAATGCTTACGCCAAAGCTCCCAACTGATGGAAAAGTCATAAATTTCCAGCACGACGGGCTGTCACGTGACGCCACGTACACAGTATGATATATCTTTCAAAATATCTTTAATACCAGCCTTTCCTTTACGCTTCAAAATTGGAAGATATAAAGATTTGTAGTAGTTTTGGATGATGATAGCACCACATTTTCCAGAATTTACATAAATTAATACACAATTATTGGGCTATCCAATGATAATTTAACTATAACTAAGACGACAAATTTGCGAAACTTTTAACGATTTCTAAGGAATTGTGGGTAGGAGAAAGGAGAAAGTAGGAAATATGGATAAACTGGAAATGGGGTGATTACACCACATGACACTACATAGTAGTTTTGCATTCTTCTGCTATTCCGCTTCTGAAACTTATTTAGTGCAGTCAACGATAAGTAAGTGCGGTATGACAAATAGATCCGTGGAGCATACAAGACATTGTGTAAACTTTTCGGTGCACCAATCAAACAATCACAAAAAGCCAGTGTACTCTGACAAATTACCATCATGACATTAGCAAAGCAATAATTCGTACAATAATTCAGACAAGCACACACCCAAAAAATTAATTGGTTGGAGAACCCACTAATTCTAAAAACATCCCCCATTTTAACGCTGTGAATTTGCTGTTCCATTGGCCAGAATTCGTTAAAAAGCTAGAAAAGCAAAAGCATTCATATTTCAAAAGTCCAAAATCCCGGAAACGATTCAATTAGCAAAAAGTTGAAAATGCGGGAACCTTGATTCATTCATTTGGATAATTTCATGGCGTTGATTGGAAAGTGCTCCTGAGCACAAAAACTTAGATGTCTACTGAGAATTTTTTAAGTCAAATGTAAAAACTTCTGGATTTACAATCTGTCACTGATTAACCCCTAGTTAGAGGATAGAACATTCATAAATTATTCCTTATTTTGCTCCAGCTTTTTCTTTGTAACGGCTAAGCTGTTGATTGACTGAAGTAACTTTAAAAATTCTGACATGTTAAGGGGATGGAATGCGAGGTTGAAGACTTGCTTGCTGATGCTGATGCTTGTTCCAGGAGTTAGCCGCAAAGATTTTCCCAAAAATGAAGAAAACTGTTCTTTGTGAATGGTTATCCCACTGTTACGGCCAGCCATACACACAAACCGTCTTATCTGCACGAGTAGTAAAGTAAGAGCATTTCTTCACCCAATTTCGCTTTAAAAAATGGTAAAAGACACAGACAATATCATTCTCTTTCTTGTTTCTCTGTAAAAAAACCTAATTATGCATTACTTAACGTTTGCGGATTTCTCAGAGCTCAAATATATCAAACCTTTGGAGTTAGATTTATAGTGAAATTTAGTTCATTAGATTGTAAGTAAGTTTGTGAAGGTTAAAAATAAGCTCTGGTAACTTCTTAGTTTTCGCCCCTTTTTCTTTGTAGTTGGCTAGGGTAAGTTCACGGTTGTAGTTGAACATGCACATAGTCCTGCAAAACTTCTGTTTTAGTTTTGTTTTGAGATAGCTTAATCCAAATATCTACATTAAGTAAATCAACCACGTTAGTCACTTGACCTGGATTTAGACGGGATAACATTGGACCCCCCTCTTCATGCTTCTGTTCTACTCTTAATACCGTCTTACATAATTAGGGTTAAATGCGTCTGCTTCCTAGAAACTTCAGTTTTTTTAAAATCTGTCACAATTTGTATGATACGCATTCCACGATTATAGAATTAGGAAGTGTGGATTGTACTGGATACATCCAATTATTTCCAAACAAGAAGCTGTAATTGAAGTTTGCAATATCTAGGAGACGAAAACAAACTACAATTTCCAATTCCTTTTGTATTATCAGACATAAAAATAGTATTCCAGTACATTGCAGAATCCTTGCCATCATTTGTACCATTTTGCGTTCCTAGATAGCTCCTACATACCTTGGCAATTGAGATTACTTAATTACACTTAGATTACAATTCCAGTAGATTGAAAGCGTTGACAATTTTCCAAATACAAAAATTGTCCTTATCCACTGGTCTATTTTGAGTATGAATCTTGATGTAACAAACAAGCGCATTTCTTAGATATTTGAAAATCGTCTTTTTGTAGAAAAAGTAAAGCTTAAAGCGGATCCGTTCCTCTACGAATTATCAATTGTCTTCTCAAATTTTACTGCTCTCCAACCATTCCAAACCTAATTTACAACCTCGTCCGCTGGCTTTGGCAAGAACTCCCATTTCCTACAAATTTGATGTCTGAGATACACATATAGGCACTATAAACATATCAGGACCCTGGAAGTGTTTGTTAGAAAAGATCCGCAACGTAGACATACCGCATGCTGCATACAACCCCACGAAAAAATCTGAAAACCTTCTTTTTCTGCGAGGGTTCTTGGAGTTCTACTTTTATCTTGACACGGGCGGATTTGGCTGTGATAACAAAGTAGGCTTAGCGTCTTTAACCGTTGTAATTATGTTACTTACTTATGCTTATCAAAAATACGGGAATCTGGAAGCCAACACTCTCGCCTTCTACATAAATACAACAAAATTTAAAAATGAAAACTGTTTTTAATGACAAGAATTGTTTATTAAGCATATGGTCAGATCTTCTGCCAACGCTTCTGACTGCTAAGCTTAGCTTCTGGGGACTGATCTCCAAACCTACCCTAATGGCAAAATTGCTTGCTCAGCAACACGGTCAAAGCACTAAAGCAAGGAGTATGTTAGTCTAATGTATGTAGGCTTCCCGCTTGAAAACCGCGGATATATTGGGCACAAGTATATCATTTGCGAATTAGGTATAGCGTAAAATGGGGTCTTTCCTATTATCCCCCCACAGCTCTGAAGAAGTACCGAAGAAGGACAATTTGACTGATAGAGTTGAAATTTGGTGGTGGTAGGTTTTCGGACCTGCTGATTTCAAAAATGCAAACGTTTAAAAATTTTAGAAATTTTTTAAAAATTTAAAATTTAGTTTTGTAAGGGGGGACCAAGGGGAACCGAAAAGTTTTTTGAAAACAATTTTGCTGGAAACTTGATGACAGGGTTTTCTGGGACGCTGATCGCGAATCTGAAATCAGTTTTTCGATTCAGCTTTTCGTTAGCTTAATATAAAGCTAAAGCTTCCTGTAAGCAAGTTTCCAGCAAAATTGTTTTCAAAAACGTTTTCGGTTCCCCTTGGTCCCCCCTTACCAAACTAAAATTTTAAAATTATTGAAAACTTTTTAAAATTTTAAAATTTTTGCATTTTTGAAATCAGCATGTCCAACAACCTATACCTCCACCAAATTTCAACTCAATCACTTAAATTGTGCTTCTTCGGTACTTCTTTAGAACTGTGGGGGGGATAATGGGAAAGACCCGTAAAATGTACATAAGGAGAATGAGTATTCTGCCGTCCAAATCCAAAAGACGTAACTACATTTTTACTAATTTTTGCTATGCCCATTTATGTAAATTGTGCGACACTTTTTCATCAGATCAATTAAAATTTGTGACCACTGTGTAAAATGATACTATTTGACTGGCTTTATCTATCAGAATATTTATTTTTGTAAATATAGGCAAAATTGGCGCAGTATGGCAGTTACGTCTTTTAGCACACGTAGTCCTTGGGTACTTCGATTATCTGCAGCTCATGTTGCCGTAGCCATAAAGACGTATGTGCAGTGCTAAATTGCAGATACGACTTTCTGGCTTTGTCTTTTTGTTTTTTTTCCCCTTAGTGCCACACCCCAGTTGCTTTCGCGATGAGGGGTAACGCCAGACTCATTTTGCTCAGGGTCCATAGTCCGGCGTTGAATAATTGCAGATGCAATTACCCGAGGCATAGGCAAGGCTACTGCCGTAGCAGAAGTGGCCACGCTGCTTTCACCGCATCGTGGACACCCGTTAGCTCCATTCAAAGGGGTTTCCCCCCTTGACCGGCCAACTCCTTGAAAATCTCGGATAAGTACAGAACAATTATGGGGGGTATTTCTGGCACCGCTGCACCATGCCTATACTCTAAACAATTTTGTTGTCGGCAGGCAACAGACAATTTTGAAGTTTTGTGTTTTGAGTTGCGAAAGCGGAGTACCTCTGCATTCCTCCGCAGTCAACTCAAGTGTTCACTTTTGTGTTTTAAGTACAACGTATAACCTCTTCTTCTACTGTAATCGTCTTAACTTTTGCCGGCTGGCCGCAGAAAACTTTGAATAACGTTTCCGTAAGTTATCGATTTCCACCAGTGTTATTTTGCTTGTTTAGCTGGCGCCTGTAGCGTAAACCATATCAGCTCCCACTGACCAGCTGTGTGATAGAAAAAGAAAAAATTAAATTTGAGCTGGCTGCGAATGCAGTATAAACCTCATAGTAGCTGAAGCTTCTACTGAACCAGCGGCTTCCATATGCCCTTAGTTGATGGCTAATATTTACATTTATACATAGTTGTATTAGTTTGAACATCAGCAAGAGACACGGTAAGACCTTTTCATTCGCCATGCCTACCCCTGGTCTTCAGTAGAACAGATCTTCATTCCTACATTCCATTTTGTTAAATTTATAAAATGACCTAATATATGCTTAATTGAAGAAATTTGTGAACTTAGCTGATGATTCCGGATAATCCAGCAACCGATTCTTTCCTTGAGTCTTACGCAGCCAGATTTGCCAGGGCACTGGAGAATGCCTGTCGCATTCTCCCCATTGCGCGATTTAAGGCTTTGTAACTAAAATTACATTAATAAATTTGATGCAGCATCATTAATTGCTATTGATTAGTCTGGTCTAATTAAGGTAGTTCCATTGCTAATCTCAGTTCGAAATAATGAATTACTATAAGATTGACAACGCGCTCGCTTAAAACGGCCTACTCAATTAAACATTTTTGTTTTTTTTAAAGCAGTTTCAAAAAGTTGTGTCGTTCATTTAAAGTGGAAGCTACTGAGCTTGGCGGACCAAGCTATTAAAATCTCGACCTCAATCCTTAAGTTCTAAACAGATTAACATAAACCAAAAACTTATCTTTTTTGGAGCTACCACTTTCCCCACGTTGTTGATGCAATCTTTGTCTTGGAATCCATAATTGCAGATACGTTTTTCTGCCAAGTTTATTACTACACATGCTATGAAGATACGTCGTTCTAACATAGCTAGTTAAATTCAGTGTAAAATTTTGTGTATGTAGTTGGTCATAACTCCATTATGGCCAAAATGTTAGTTACGACCTTTTGGCTTTGGACGGCAGTATTATCACTTTTCCTACTATTTTGCACTGTTGTTCTTTCTATGCGAGCTTGATTTTTGATTTCTGTATTCAGTTTTTGAATCTTAAACTTCGCCTCATTATGTTTTCAATTGCCATTAAACGAACTTAAGGAATCATGAATGTCTTTGTCTTTGTCTGCAGCTTATTATACAAGAATGGCGTTATGCGGGAATGAAACGCTCTCAGAACTACTGTTCACAAATATGTTTGCTGTCGTACAGTACATGTTGTATACTATAATCGGAATGTTCGCAATTGGTGGCAGTGCTGTAATAATTGGTTTAATTGTCAGCAACAAGCGGCTGCAACTGCGATCCTATTATTTACTCGCCGGTTTGGCAGGTATGTGTCTTTATGCCCGTGATTCTGCTACTTGAATAATGCGCACTAATTAGCTTAATTAAAAAGACTGTTTTCTAAAGTGAATGCGAAGCACTGAAATAACAAATTTGTGGATCAATTGAATTTTATCCCCCCAGGGTCCAATTAAACTTTATCCCCCAGACGTTTGGAAATTTAAGTTTAAGGGCTTTGCATCCCTTCACTGCTTGAAAGTTCAGCTGGACTATGCTAATTTGTGTGAGAACATTACTGAATTCATGACAATAACAAAACCTGAAATTCAACAAATTAGAAATTGTTAATATATGAAGCAATCTTAGGATTCAATCTGTGTGCATTTTCGTAGTTGTTCCCAACATTAACTTACATAATATTGTGATTAGTTATTATCTATTTTCTGAAAAAATTGGTGAAAATGCGTTTGTACGCACCCTCATGAACAAAAGTTTTAAACATTTTTCAACAACGGTAAAAATCCAAAAAATTTATTTGTAGATATTAGTTAGCAATTAATATGCAGGACACGCATGCTTGCTATGCGTCGTCTTTTATGTTTTTTGCGTTTTTGTGTTTTGCCGACAAGAACTGAAAACACCAATTCATAATTGCTTTTATATTTGCCTGTGCGACTGTTACACTATGCTATGCGAAATTTGGTTAGCATATCCTGCATGTTTGCACTTTTCTAGGTGCCGATCTTATTCTTGGAAGTGGATTCGTAATGGCATCCGTGAAACGCTTTTACTATTTGGTGACCCGTGAGTATTGCAATGTCTCATCACCATTTCAATGTGCAACTGAACTGTTTAACCTCTGCTTTATGTTCGGTGTACAGACAGGCCCATTGATAACTTGTTTCATAAGCATTGATAGGCTACTGGCCGTGGTTAGGTTGGAAAAGTATTCCAGTAAAGCCACGTCATTTTCAACCCGAAGTATTGTTGGATGCTACCTTTGGGGCATATTTGTTTTAATGGCGGCCGTTTATGAGTCATCACGATTGAATCAAACCACCGTGCACATTTACTGCTTTACACCCACCGGCGTCCCCGTATGGTTTTTTAATTGTCACGTTGTATTGTCCTTGGTGTGGGGACTAAGCAGTATTACCATCTACGCAATAATTTTGAGTCTTATGCGAAGTGGAGCTGCGCTTAATTCCGCGGTTAGATCGTTACAACAGCACAACGGCTATGACAAACGTCGACAGCGTGAGTTTCAGTTGACCAAAAATGTTGCCATTGTGGTGGTTTTTACATTTTTTCTGAGCACAGTTCCAAACGCCTTCGCTTTTATCGTAAACCAAACGGAACTACAAAAGGCGTATTGGTACTCACGTATTGTACCATTTGTTTCGCTGGGCCTTGTGGCAAATTCAGCAATTAATGTATTTGTTTATTCGTGGAAGCATGAATCATTTAGAGAGGCTATCAAGCAATATTGCACTGTATGTTGTGCTAAAAGTGTGAAACCAGGAATAGTATCTGATGCAATTGCACAGTCGCGAAATTTGGCTGCTTCTACCGTACAAAAATATTGAGCTAACTAATACTGTGATTTCTGTTGTTTCATTAACCATGCTTATTGCTTATCCTCGTGCACACTGGTTATCCAATATTTTGGTATTAACGAATATGCACATGGTTACATCAGTTGGGTTCTAATCACCAGTAGTAAAAATGGCGTAAATTGACAGAACTGTTGCTGGTTCTTACGATACTGGCTATGGAAGTATCGATTAGCCTGCCATCTTTTGAATAAAACCTTTATTTGGTCTACCTAGTGCAGAACACTAATATAAAAAGTTTTAGAAATAATACAGTACTGTTTCAGTAACATTATGTATTACACGCGTCTTTGCTATAAAACGTTTGGGAGTTGTTCCACTCTCGGCATCGAACAGCTCCTCATTATTGATTAGTGGGATGTGTTGTATACATCGGAAACTTAATATCAGTTTTGAAAAATCACATCGTCTGTGGATTTCACCAAGTATCATTAGCTCGGTGCGAATCAAAACTCAACGTTTCTGATATTAACATAGGACAGGACAATATGTTTAGCTAGCCTGTAGATTAAATCCGAATCGTCTACAGCTAACTAAAATTTAAATCTGACAGCTGGTGCAGGACTACCGTATTTTATAACATTTACGATGTCATTTTACCTTAAATGTTGTAATAGGTTGTTACTCTGTATTACTTCGCTGGTTTTGCATAATATCGCAGTTTTGCGTTGATTCCAGATCGTGCGATTTAACCTACAACTTTAACGTTTAATCTGCATCCATTCGTTATGTTGCACAGGTAAATATTGGTACAGCTATGCCGTTATTTGAGGAGACAAAATTTTCTTTAAATTTTCTTTCGTATTCTTTATATTTTTCTTGGGAAAGAAGAAAATTTTAGTAGCACAGGAAGCAGTCATACATTAGATTATGAAATTAAAGGAGCATTTGTCTTTTTCTTTTCTCATCTTCATTCATTTTGTTTCCCCTCAAATAACGGCATGCAACGGTTTGTAAACAAGTCCCCAATAAGTTTGGCCGAAAATCAATACTAGACAGCTAGAACGCAACCAGCCAAAAGCAAGCAGTTAACCGCCAACGAACGCCAATAGACAACCTTATATGGTTTTCGAAAACTAATTCAAGCAGTAAAAGGAAACTTTGCGCACATTTGATAGTTTGCGCATAAGCCAAAAGAATCGCTTTCTTCGTCTGTCTAACAAAGGCGTTCGTGTGTTGGAAACGACAGTGCCTGCCCGTGAAAGTGTTTGCACGTCTGAGTAGGAGTTGAAGGCAATCTACAAGTTGTCCCACATGCGAGTCAAATAAAATCAAAAGTTGTGCAATGAAGTAATTTCACATTAATATTGTCTGTTGAGCAAGTATTGCATACCTATTACAGTAGGCTCCTGAGAATTTGTGTCTTTGTTCTGAAGTAGAAACGAAACTATTAATGAGCAAAACGGCTGAAGAATCAAGCCAACTAAATTTGATGTATCAGGGAGTCAAATTTCCTTAAATGAGTTTCACTGCGCCCAATATAATTTTTTTACTATAAAAAAACCGCTAATTTGAAAAAAAAACCCAGTTAGGGCAACACTCATAGCTGCAGTGTGGTAGGCTAGTTATATCCAATCTCAGAATGCTACGGTTAAACCATAGTTTGATTTGGAAGGGCGAATTTGTTAAATGGTACAATGTGTTCTATTTGTGCTTAGTGAACTTAGTTGCCGTCAGCGCAACTGTCCTCTATTTGGCGGTATGTAGGGCTATCCTGAAACATCGACAAGGGCTTTTCAAGAACCCTTTCTACTTGCTAGTGCTAAGCTTGGCATCGAATGACATCATCGTGCTGTTGATGCATCCCATGTTTGTCACCGTTGTCGTTCTATTCGGTGAAGATAATCTGCCGCGCAGCTATCTGTTTGCAGGCGGTGTCGTTATCTTCTGGTGCGCCTGGAATCTCATCCTGCACATTGTGGCCATAAGTGCGAATAGATTAATGGCAATCTGGGCTCCGACAAAATACAGTGTTTATTCAAGCACTCTTATGCTAGTGTTTCAAATTGTTGGCTGTAATGTCTTCGCAGCGATAGGCACCACCACTGTATACTCGGTTGGATGTCGTTTGAGAGTAGTCCTAGGGTATGGATATCGCATAACCTGTCCATATACATGGGGAACTGACTTTGCCATGATATATTGTGAAATTGCTACAGTAACGTTCATTCCGGTTGTCTTTGCTATATACATAGTGGCGTATCGTTTAGCTAAAACTCGAACAGGTGTGAGCTTCAGAGATAAGTCACTGTTGGTTCAATTCGGAATCATTAGCTGCATGTACATGTTATATATTGGTAGTTATTGGGTAACAGAGCACTTGCGCACATTTGAAGCTTTGGATTATCCGGCAGCCGAGAGCATTTTTGGCATCATGGCCGTTGTGAATAGTGCCATTAATCCCGTGGTGTATCTATGGTTTAGCAGTGACATTCGGTCAAAGGTTATTGAAAAGGCAACAGCTATTGTAGACTTTCAGTAACACTAGGCATATTTGTTACTGCTTACATTCTTGGTGAAGGCACTTGAGCCAATTTGTTACTGTACTTACTGAAATAACTTTTAGTATTGTTTGTTACTTGTTTGTACCAGTTCAGTTTTGTCTAGTGTTGTGATGTCTGAATCTGTATTATTTCCTACTATCTACAGGTTAACGCGGGAGAGTTCTTGGGGAGGTCCAAGCCCCCCCCCCCAACCCGGACAAGGTACAAGCCCTATCGTTGTCGGGGACAAGGGGTAACCAAAAATAGCCAGAAAAAATTAGTTTTTACAGTAAAATTTCAAAACATTTCCGGCTTACTTCTTCAGCTAAAATGGTTAATTTTTCGGGATAATCCGGGCAAAATTTTGAACCTTTTTCCAAAAATTGAAGATTTCTTGCAAATTTTGATAAAAAATTGCAAATTTTAATAAAATTAGCGTTAATTTATCGAAAAATTTTACAAATTTATTCATAAGGTACAAGCCCCACCGAAACGTTTTGTTCAAGGTACAAGCCCCCTCAAAGTTTTTTGGGGACAAACCCCCACCAGGAGCCGATCCTATGATAATGTATGACTATATATTACTTTGCACTTCTACGCAGTCCAAAACAGAAAGAAATGAAAATGATAAGCAAAAGGATGACTGCTATCCTTTGCCCCCCTGCACTGATTATATCGCATTAGTGTCGCCGCACATTGAGCTCAGTGAATCAATTGCAAAAGTATTTGTGTTTGTTTCTCCTTGACTGAGTTGAGTTTCACGCAGAGTATTCTAGCTTTGTTGTACTTGATTCATAATATGGATTGCATTGATTTCTGTTGAACTCAGAGGAACAAACGCGATAACAAAGATATTTGTGTTAGTTGTTCCAGGTTTTCAAAATTAAAAATTGAAGCTATTCTATTCATGACACTCTTGGTGAAGTCTTTTTGCAAAACTGAAAAAATCCCTATGTAGCCCATACACTTGCAAATCAGATGAAACGTAGCCATTTGATGTCCTTGTAAAGGTAAAGGTAAATGTAATGCGAAACGCTAGCTTCGACTTTCTTCTTCTTTTTTCCTGGAAATATTTCCGTCCTGCTGCACGACATAGGGTGCCGGTACTCATCCCAGCCGGAATGTCACATCAAACTGGACTCCCAAGATCCCATAAAAATACAACTTAACATGCATTCAGCCTAAGGAATATATAAATCACCTTGTTTTTAATTTGTTTGCTGGTTAATCTTAAAATGGATGTTAAAACCCTGTAGAAATACAGTTACTTTCGAGGTAAATTTGGTGAATTTGAGGAAAAGCTAGAGCATAAACGCCTATAATTTTACAACAGAGTTTGCTGAGTGGTCGTCTTAAAGTCGATACTAGCGTTTTGTACTTTAGTTATATATAGTTGCACCTTTTCTTAAACTCGAGCTATTCCTGAGTGGAGCGCTACACCGCATCTGTAAATAAACAATATTTTGTGCAGTTACCTACTACCTGTTCCACGGATTTTGCAATATAAACCGTGGATTCGGCTAAAGTTAAATGTGCCACTGAAAGACTTCCTAGAACATAGAATTATGGGAAGGTTCAGTTTAGAAAGCACAACAACAGGAACTCTTTAAAAAGTAATATCCAGCAAGAGCCACCAGCAAGATTACAAATGATGCCTTACTGCTTACAACAGAATTTGTTGCCGTCCAATCGATACCGAAAATTTGACCAATGTATAGGATACCATGCTGAGAATTTTTAAAATTTGAGATAGTCAAAGATGGTCTGGCTAACGGTTGGAATGGTGTTACCCAGCTCAATAGGTTTAGTTTTACAATCTGTGTAATCTGATTGGAGCCACAAGCACTACCGGTTCTGAGAACGAAGCTGAACAAAGGCGTTGAGGTCGCCTTTTGCTGGAATGTGGCCAAATAGTCAATATACTGTCTATATTCAGTGAATGGATATTTGCAGACCCCAAAGCTCATAAGCATGCTTAATTAAAGGATATGCTGAATCCTTTAAAGGGGTGCTTGCGTTATCGGGATTATAGATACAAAACTTGGACCGATTGCTTAACTTTAAGGAAATCCCAACACAACCTACTAGTTGGCGGGGCATGTTTTGACAAAATTTCGGCAACGGAGACCCCGCGCTTGGGTACCTACCATAATGGCATAAAAATCAAAATTTTATCAAAGATCCGCATGATAAATTCGAATGCACTAGGTCAAAGAGCATAAACAACGATGTGCTTATCTTTTCTGTACTGGTTTCTATAAAAAGCTACTGGCGGTTGAATATATGGTTGTGTTGCGTTAACCATTCCCGTTGCGTATGGCAAAGTAAAAACTAATCCATCTACAACATTTTTCATGACGCTTTTGTGTTGGATTTGCTTATTGTTTTAATATGAAATATACTATGCAACGTATTAAAAGCATGTGCAAGCAAAAATATCTGCACAAAACAACAGCAATTAGTGCGTAAAGCTTTTTATAAATGCTTCAACCAAGGTTGGAGCAACCTGGGAACGATTCTACTGGAGCCTGTTGCATAAAACCAATTGCTAATAAATTATCACTGATTAGTTGATTAGTCTAGCGTTGCATAAAGCTCGCTGAAATTTGATTAGCTATTAGTTGATTAGTGCTTAGTTGAGTAGTGATTAGAAAAAATTTTCAGAGATCATAAATTATTAGTATTAGTTGATTGTAGCGTTGCATTTGTAGATCTTATTAGTCTAAGAACTGAGCAGTAGAGATGAGATCAGGGCCGAATTTTCAGGCCCGGCCCGGCCCGGCCCTGTTCACATTTTAGGTCTGCCCGGCCCGGCCCGTCCCCAGTGTTGGACGCGGGCCGAAATTTGCGGCCCGCACCCGCCCCGCAGCCCGCGCTCAGATTTTTGGCCCGCACAGGGCCGGCCCGCGGCCCGCATCAATAAAATTCGGCCCGCGGCAGCCCGCAACTAAATTTAGGTTATGCAAGCATCATAGCGTTAAATAATTGCTACTTTCATTGATATTAGTCGTTCTTCCATAGAAACTGCCATATAAGCGCGATTGTTGTTTTCAAAAGCATTCATATAGCTTCAGTCGTGCGTTTTTCGAATTTTTGTTGACTTCTAATGTAAGAATTTTGGCCTAGAGACTGTATTATTGTAGCCCCGCTGCTTCTCAACTATTTTTTGGGACTTTGAAAATTTCGGTGAATTTTGGAGTGCCATCCTAACCCTGGGCTTATTCTAGGGATTTTTTCTTGGGGGGGGCTCTTTGGGGGGGCCCTCGGGGGGCGAGTCATTTTGGGGGGGAGGGGCGAAAATTTTTCAAAATTTTTCTAAAAACATGCTAAAAATTGCGCTATTTTTATAGCAATTGCCAAAAATAAGCGGATTTAGTGCTTAAATAGGCAAAAATCGACTAAAAATCTCCGGCGAAGCCGGAAAAATTTTGAAAATTTGGCCTTCTGAGCAATTTTTTCAGGGCAAAAGTTGGTACCAAAAGGGGCACCCACTTTTTTTGGGGGGGGGCCATTTTTGGGGGGGGAACGATTTTTGGGGGGGGGGAAGGGTGTTTATGGGGGGGGGCCCCCCCCGCCCCCCCCCCCTGTAGAATAAGCCCAGTAACCTACTGGAAGACATTGCCCAAAACGAATTACATACAGTTACAGTTACACAGTAGAGTTGTTGGCCGGCCGAGGAAAACCCGGCCGGCCGGCCCACTATGCCGACAATCCGGACGGCCGGCCGGCCGTTATTCAGAAAAAGGATAATACTTGATTTCATTTGTTATACAT
This sequence comes from Trissonchulus latispiculum, assembly GCA_030248195.1. Taxonomy (NCBI): domain Eukaryota; kingdom Metazoa; phylum Nematoda; class Enoplea; order Enoplida; family Ironidae; genus Trissonchulus; species Trissonchulus latispiculum. The sequence continues at coordinate 14,912 of JASAND010013300.1, forward strand.
AATCAGGAATAACTGTATGTAATTCCTATATTAATAGGCACTTAATTGTAAATATTTTGCAAAATACATGAAAAATAGGGCAAAACTGGTACTGGTCGGCGTTTGGCCAATTGTTCACTAAGATGGGTCCGGGTTGGCTTTAAACCCAACAAAACGTTTTCTATGTGATAGTACGCTTAAAGTGCAGAAACTAAGCAAATTTAAAAAATCTAAAATTTGCTATGTTTACGTGTTATGAACACACAAAATTCTCAATGGTCAAGTCAAAGGAGAAATCGGTGTTTAAGGACCGTCAGTCTATAATTTAACTTATCTGTTTGAAAAGCTGGAAAATACATTTGCTTGTTTTATGTCGCCAGTAAAATGTTTCCTTGTAAGCAAAACTCGATCTCTTTCCAATTTTGAAGTTTGAGAGAACTACTTCGTTTGAAAACGACGCTCTAAAGGGACGACCAACCAACCAACGCTGAAAATTGATAACTATTAAAACATAGGGTAACACGGCCTAAGGTGGCAAGAGCAGACAAAGATCGTAAACATTTGTTTTCAATTTGTACAAATTGAGTACACCAAGACCAAGCGCCGCTTATTAGCTGCAGAAAATGGTAAATGAGTAATATTCAAAATTATAAGGAAAAGAGAAGTGGGAAAAGGAAGATAAGGAAGACAATTTCAATGAGGAAAAGTTCCATTATAATGTTAGAATATCTGAAAAATTCAAACTTTCTTACCCTGTCTCACAAAAAATCGGCCCGCATTGGCCCGCGCGGGCCACTGCGGGTAGTAATTTTGGGCCCGCCCCGCCCCGCCCCGCGGGTACCCGCGGCCCGCGCCCAACACTGCCCGTCCCTGTGTCAAAAATTTCAGGCCCTGGCCCGGCCCGGCCCTGAGTGCCGTTTAGGTCTGCGCGGCCCGGCCCGGCCATGAAAAGCCCTGATTTTTAAAAAAGTTCTTCGATGGCGTTTTGAGACGTGTACAATCATTGTGTTCTGCCTTACTATCTTATTTTCGAGACCCACAGTACATGTTCTCTCAGATCAATTATGCATAACGAATATTTCATAACCCCACCCTACTAAGAAAATTAGTCAAGAGAATAATAAATCGCAAGACTAAATTAGCCCGAGGTCGAATTACCGAAGTGGTTTAATGTTTTAGTGAGTTTAATATAGTTAGATAGTAGGTTGAATTTTTGTTACTCAAAAGCAGACAAACAAACACAAACAGGCACTCATTATCATCTAAAATTTCGAAAACCCGTACGCAAACTCAAACAATATTTGGCACATGCAGTCTCATTTGGTGCAAAGAAAGCAAGAAATTTGAAGTCAGGAAGGCAAAGACAATTATATATTAGAATTGGAAAGTGTACGTGTGCAATAGATTAATATGTAATAAAAAACGTCAGGGCTTGGCAGGGCCGGACAGGGCCGGGCTGGGCCGGGCTTTTTCCGTTGGGAGGTGCGCGGCCCGGCCCGGCCCTTACCAATTTTTTCTCAGGCCCGGACCGGCCCGGCCCTGACTGGACATCAGGTCTGCGCGGCCCGGCCCGGCCCGTCGAGAAGGCGTATTTAGAAAGTGTACGTGCGTGTCGCGCAATACGAAAGTGTACGTGAGCCACGCGCACAATTTCAAAATGTACGTGGATGTCGCGCAATGAGAAAGTGTACGTGAGCGACGCGCATTTCCAGTATAATGTACGTGCGCGTCGCTCAGTGTAATCTCTGAATGATGCAAGTATATATAATTACAGTACAATATGACAAAGGCGACTTTTCAAAGGATTGCAAAAAAATTGTAACGTAGGAGAATTTCCAGGCAATTAACGAAGGGGTTAATTATTTAATGAATTAGCCCATCTGCATTAGCATGCACGAAAATTAATTCCTAAAAACCTTGTATTCTTAAATAGGTTCAATGGCGTCGACTAATTAATTTTTCTGGTCTCAGGTGTTGTTGTACACATGCCATTCGTTCTTTCAGTGCTAAATTAAGGGGGCACCTTGTCCGATTTCGCTAATTTTTACATCCTTTGTACTTCATTACACATCTTAATAACGAGTTTTTACATTAATGTTGTACACGTGTTTGTATGTGTTCAAAATGTAGTGCCTGCAAGTTAAAGTTTGACGGCACACTTCCTTTCGATTCGGTTTAGTTTCAGTTTCAGTTCACCGAAATTTGATATTTAAACCTAAAACTTTCTGTCACCGTTTGATTTTGAAAGCTAATATTTTGTCATCTTTGAAAACATCTAAATGTATGTTTTTGTGTGAAAATGAGCGACGTTTCTATCGATCGATCGAGCGATCAAAATCTATCGATTTTGGACCAAAGCAACCCCCAATAATCCTTTTAAAGATAATGATTCCATTTTGGTTTGTCGGTCGTTTGGCACGTCGGTCGGTTTGTCGGCTGATGGCTGAAATCAAGATGAAATTTGACGAAACTTTTCAAAATAAGTCGTTTTAGTGTTCTAACTATTGGACAGAGTACTTAACGACAGGGCCAACTACTGACATAACATAAGCTTTAATCTGCACACAACTGAATCACCATGTCATGACTACTCTTAGAACAGTTTGTACAGAGTTGTTACAATGGCGTTCAGTCAGTAGCACAAAACTAAGGTGAAGACATTAGAGAATATATGTTTAACTATTCTAACACTAACACCCTCTTGTCGCTTCCAAAATTCGACATTTCCGTTCAAGGTAGTTTTTGGTAGACGTTTCACGTGACTTTTCTAAAATTTCAAAGTCCTAAAAAATTGACAAGGAATCTTGTTGAGCCCAACATTTTTGCTTTCTGACTTTCAACATTTTTCGTGTCGTCAGATATACCTAATTTTCGTATTTTGACGGTCAAAACCCCTGCACTTTCGCTGATTGGATCGGATCACTGCATTTTTGGCAGCGAGCGGCCGTTACAAAAAACTGACCCAGGGGGTGTTGAAAAACTAAAAATTTGAAAAAATTTCAGTCTTCAAAAACTATGATCACTGTCGCCCTTATATACTTAGTTTGCGTTAACAGGCTTATCGAGTACTTTCCTGTAGAGTAAACCTGTAAACCAGTGAAAACTACAGGTTTCATTTGTATGGAATACTAACTTGTAATCTATTCTACCAAAGTATATCCGGTAAATACTAACGATGACTTGTAAAAATTAAAAGAGTGCACCTGTATTTTCTACAAAAGATTATCCATAAAAGTGATTCCTGTAGTTTCTACCGGAACATTTCTAAGATTGTCCTATCCAAAAATCGTCATTCCAGACAGTCATATTAAACAATAGGCAAAACCAAGAGTATATATTATGGAATGGATATTAATATTATATGTAAATAACATTATATATACGTACGTATTTTTGCTGAAATTGTGAAAAAGAACCATGTACGCCACGTTTCGCTGCGCGACATGCACGTACATTTTACTAGAAATGCGCGTGGCTCACGTACACTTTCTCATTGCGCGACATCCACGTACATTTAGAAATTGTGCGCGTGGCTCACGTACACTTTCGTATTGCGCGACACGCACGTACACTTTCTAAATACGCGGCCGGGCCGGGCTTTCTCGGCCCTGATCTCATCTCTACTGAGCAGTGATTAGTCGGGGACTAATAAATGAAAGCCAATAAGCTGATTTCGTTGCATAAAGTTTTGAATTGGATTAGTGATTAGTCTACATTAATAGAAAACGGCAAAATTTTGATTTGTTAAAATTTTTCAATCAAACAGACTATACACCAATGCTAATAAAATTTGGCCACAATGCTGAAAAAAGGTTAGTTGCAAATAAGCAATCTAAAATTTATTGATAACATGTGTAATGGAATTAGTAAAGCCTAAGGCTAAAATCTACTAAATGGTCGGAAAATGGTCAAAATTGGTAAATCAGCGAAGAAGAACTCTTATGCCATGGATTTGTGAAGAATGTAGCTATTAAATGATGTCCAAGGATTAATCGTATAAATTGTTCTGTGTTGCCAAGCCAGTTGTCAAGTACTCAACATTAAGTGAAATTCCTTAATAGGGTCCAAGGTTTGCACTCAATTAGGGCAGAGATTCTAGTCTTAATTAAGATTTTAAGCTTAATTCAGTTTAATCTACGCATAATTTACTAACAAAATTAATCCGGAAGTTATAAGAGACGTGTAAATTCGGTCACCTGTCCCCTAATAACCGGAGTTGTCACTCCACCTGACCTTAAACAGTAGTATCTTGGTCAATCTTAAGAATTTAGTGAGTTGTCACTCCACATGAAAATAAATATTTACATATCCGATATTCTTAAGCGTATTAATGAGTTGTCACTCATAACTAGAGTCAAGAATGGCCTCTTTTTACCACCTCGTATATTTATTATTGACTAAACATGAGTTAGCAAGAAATCGTCAACCTATGATATGGAATTTATATGTCGAGTAGGCCAAAATTAGTCATAAAATTGCCTATAAAGTGAAGAATCGCACTAAAAATAACAAATATGGGAGGTGGTTTAATTCTAGGCATCAAATAGCTAAGTGCGTAGTTACATAGGCTTAAGTAGTGATAATTAGTGCTAATTAGCTAATATTTAGTTAAATTTCGTAATTTTGGTCGGAAACATGACTTGGGCTCATATGAAAAAGAATTTGGTACTATTCCAAAAATCCAAACCCGACTTTTTAACTCCCAAAATTAAGAAAGCTATAAATGAAAATGTTTTCATTAAGATTACGTTTTTGTTTCGTAATCTTAACACTCCAAAAAGGATTGTTCTAAAAAGGTTTTTGTTTTGGTTTAACTTAAGTCAAACCTTTTTCCTTCTCTTTCTCTTTTCTCCACTCTGTTGGGCCTCTTTCTTCTAGAGCCCAACAGTTGTCTTCCCCTTGAACTTTTGGCCGAAGACAAAGCCAACAAGAAGGGAAATGAAAATTAACGTAGTTTCGGCCCAAGTCATGACAAGAAGGGGGCCGTTGCCTCTATTAATAATTACATCTTAATAACAAGTAGCTAGGATTACGTACGTAGGTATGTAGTATGTGATTATGTAATTTATAACCTCATGAAAACTATGCAATTTGCGCAATAATTAGTTAAAGTTCCGAAATTTTGTAAATTTGTCCCTTTGGTTGCGCTTATGTGTTAAAGAAAGTTTCACAAAATTTTGCTAAAATTCAGGACCCGAAATATATCAGAAAAGGGTCAGTTGGAGGGCAATAATTTTAAAATATCATTAATATTGACCCTCGGTGACCAGCTGGCTCACCCCGCCGCTGCGCACCAAGTACAAAAGGTGGCAAGCTTCTAGAAAGTTCTAGAACCTTCTAGAAGCTTTGCCTTAAAATCAAAGCAAAAGTCCGCCCCGAACTCGCTAATGACCTGTCACCGAGCTGTCAGCAAAACTGTCAGCTCGGTCCCAAAATTTTCAATTTCATTCAGTGTTCGTTTGAGTGCAACCGAGAGCGGTTGCTTCCCCCTCCTTTTTAGAGCGTTCTCCAGTGCAATTGTCATTGCATGGGTAATCAAGCGCACTCCCCCTGGTTATCCAAAACATTAGGACTTTTCTGGCCTTCGGGTCAGAATAGAAATTGAGAAAACAACAACGAACACTCACCATTTAGGGCCATATGGGTTTGTTATACCCGGCCAGAAATCACAACAAGGAACAAAAACCCTAGGAATTGGACAACCCTTTTTGGCCTTATTTTTCTATGTATGTTGCGGCCTTTGGCCATTTTTTATTGCACGATTTTTTTGGGCCTTCGGGTCTATTTTCGATGTCTTTATTAGGCCAATGGGCCACCTTTTTTATGAAATTTTGGGCCTTGAGAACCAATTCTTTTCAGTATTTTGGGCCCAAGGCCAGTTTTAATTTCTCTAGCATGCGTGGGCCCTTGAGCCACTTTCAGTTCTTTTATTTTAAATCGTTATTAATATTATTTTATTATTTTAATAAAAGGGGCAGCTCATGTAAACCCCTCCTGTTCGGTGGAGGTCTTGAGAATTTACCCTACTTTTGTTTTTCTGTTTTTATATCCGACACTCTCTTGCTATCGAGGTTTGTTGACCTCCGCCTCTCTTTTATTCCATTTTATTCTTATTATTTTTTAGTTGTACTTTTCGGTCAAGCCACGACCAACATTTTTTACTATTTTTATAAGGCCCGTTTAGCCAGAAATTTGGGGTTTCAACGTAGATTTCGGGATTATTAAGTGGGGACCCAACCCCTGAGTTTAAGCTAGAGGGTCCCTTTGCTACGACCCTAGAATCTTAAGTTAGTAAAAAGAATATCCACCCCACAGCCGGCAACTAGGAGTTGCCGGCCATGTTGTTTTGCCACGGCTTTGTTAAGCCTCAAAAATTCATTGTCTGTAATTTGTAATTGTTTGCTGTAGGTCGGTGTCAAACATAATAGGTTACTAAAACGTGAAATGAGCTTTAAAATAGAGTCCTAAAATAATCATTTGTCTTTTAATCTGTCGTTTTAAATTAATTATCAAGAGTTTCAAGGGGAATGACCGGCTTCCCCCTGTAGTTAAACTAATTGTTGTTAGTAGGTTTGTTTAGTAATGATTGCTTAGCAATCATTACTCACGTGCTTTTCTCAACTTCAAAAAAATTGTCCTCAAAATATTACAAAGTCCTTAAAGTTCTGCGCTAAAAGTCGTGTTGTAAAACCTTAAAACTCGTATCAAAAATCTCAACAAAAGTCCTTTAAATTAGCAGTTAATATCACTAAGATATGTTTAAAATAGTAGCTAGGAAGTTAGAATAGTAAGCGTATTTAGAACTAGATTTTGTTTAAACTGCTCTTATAACCATGTTTGTAGTCAGGATTAGTTAGGCAGTAGCTAGTTAAGAAATTGTGTGTTTGAATGTGTGTTTGCGCGTGAAAATGCTTGTGTAATAGTTTCTGTGATTGCGCTTGTATGGGGTAACTCACGTAAACTCTTTCCGTCCGACGAGGGTTGTGAGCTCTGCCAGAAGTGAATAATACTCAGGTAATAGGCAGGAAAAGAGGTATACTTGTGGTTCATGTGAATAAATGTACCTAAGGTTGGCATGGGTGTGTTCTAGTCCGAGTTAGGTATAAATGTGGTATAAGTGTAGTATAACTGTTTTCTAGTTGACAGTCTAAGTGTATAAATGAGGCATATTTCTTAAATTGTCAGTTCAAGTGTTGGTACAAATGTTGCATATGTGGAGCGTAAATGGTCATTAAGTAACGATCCCACTATCCGTTTAATTGTTGTATGAACCTTGTTTAGCTAGAAAGTAGGATTACGTAACTAGGCATTAGATTATCTGTGTTGTAGTAATGTATACTTGATGGGTGCAAGTTTATGTGGTATGATTGATAATAATAATCAGAAATGTGACGGGGTAAATGTATGATAACTGACTGTGCATATGGTGTGTGTGAAGCATCAAAAGTATGCCAAGACTCATGTAGTACGCAGGAAAATAATAGCAGGCAATGTAGTTTTAGTAGATAAGTCTTGTGTGCATGTTTGAAAACCCGTGAATACATGATTATGTAGGTAATTTAGGTTTAGGCCCTAACTAACAAATATGCAAATGAGGTTCGGACTGTGGATCTAGGGTCACGGAAACCCCATATTAGGTTCTCATCGGTCCGAAAAGAGATACCCTAGATTCGTTCGCATAGCCCACTCTTTGTTAAGAGTGCGACGAATCGCATAAAGGAAATCTCTTCGGCAATTGAATTTTTACGCAAAATTAATGTGTAGTCTGCTAAAAAACTGTTACTTTCGCAAATTTCGCACAAAGAATATATAAGAATAATACGTAATACCTATAATGGAGACAGTCTTCGAGTTCTAGTATCGTCCTTTTCAGTTTGAAATCAATACACATCGTTATTGCTATTTTTGGTCAAATTAACTATATTTAACCTATATTTTGTTCGTAATAATGACAACTATCATCCCTTTTAGTTTGAGACCGATACATGCTGTTATTGCCATTTTCAGTTGGTCCAGTCATATTCAACACAAATTCCGTTCGTAATTATGACCGCAAAGACGGACTGGCACCGTTTCATGTCAGTGTCCATGTTTAAAGATAAATCTAGCTAAATTCTGTTATATAACCTTTGGCAAGGGTAAGAGATCAACCTTGCTCAGCTGACAGCTTACAAACTTGGTTCACAATGATTGTCTGCAAATGGCAATAATAAGCATCTACTAATCAGCAATTCTAATTAATACTAAGCAGTAGTAATAATATACCGGAAATAAGTGAAATAACAATTAGTTACGTAGATATCATGGATAGTTCACTAGAACCATCTACCAATAATTGCAAAATTATCAAGATTCATGAGTTTAACCAGTTTCCGAAGTTAATATTTGTTGAAGCCGGAAGTTGTTACCTTCCTCGTTTAGGACCCGGGAAATTGGAGGTCCTAAACCTAGCCATTGCAATATTTACTAAATCTGCGAGTTAACACTTTCCTAATCAGTTACTATTGGTTAAAAGTTAAAAAGTTACAAGTTGTCACCTTCCTTGTTCGGACCTGGAAAACGAAAGGTCCCAAAGTTGATCACGCCTGAACAAATTAATGTTACGCGTTTCAAGACAATAAACGTCTGCCTGTCTCAAAAAGGCTTAAAATAGCCTCAATTTCATGTTTCCGATATGAACTGAAAAAAACGGAAACAAGTTACACAAGGTGAAATCATACTGCAATCACAATTTCTTGCACAAGAGTGCAAGCAATTGTCCGAAAAATGGTGTTCCGCCTCAAAATTAATCCCGAATGCAGTGATATAGTCAAAACTACCCAAAACTACGATATTCTCGCCAAACTTTCAAGTTTTCACAACAAACTCAAGTTATAAGTCTAATTCATGTTCAGAAAGCCAAAGATGTGAGTAATGGTTGCTGGGTTCGAATCCCGCGCCTATAACTTGTACTAATAGGTTTTAACCCATTTGATTCAGGTGCGGACGAGAACAGATCTCCTGCCTGAATTAGCCGAATTCTGTCTCTGGATAATCAGTAGAGGATCGTACCGTCAGTCTAGTATTGTGATTATTGGTATTGGAAGGCCGAAGCGCCAGTGTCAGTTGGAATCGGATTATTTGTGGAACTCAGATACTGACTTGGAATCAGAGTAGGTGCTCTAATTGTAACAGAGCCTGATATAGACTTGAGAGGCAGAGACAGTTAGGGGAATTGCACCGGATCAGTTTGGGACCTAAAACCAGTCGTGAACCTCAGACTTTCATACTTAAATTGAATCTTGTTATTTATATTTCAAAATGATCTTTACCACTTCATCGTTCGCTATGGAAATCGGGGTTGTTATCCCCAACCTCTTCTGCCTAAACTACATTGGTTGATAGCAGTGCTTAGATCAGAAGAATAAAGAAGAGATTAAATAATATCGTGTACTAACCCCATAACCGCTACCAGGAAACCCCCAACCGGACCGACCCTTGTGTATCCTATGGTGACCGAACAGCATCCGAAAGTGCTATTGTTACTGGCATTTCAAGCTCACCCATAGACCGGAATCTTGTACTACTAACCCTCTTAATTTGGTTAATTTAACTCGTTTCGTAGATCTTGTTATTATTTTATATTGTCCTTGGTAAGGAGGACGGACAAATAGCTTTAATCTAAAGCAATAGCACAAGCATATAAGGACCGCAAAGTAGAGTTTAGTGATTTCAGTGATAGGTTTAGTAGTTAGTTAGTTGACGACAAGAGGAAGAAAGAAAGAAATAGTTGAGCTGAGTTAAAGAGTCAAAACCTTGTCCCTATCAATAACAATTAGTTTGGGTAAAAGTGAGTACTGGCAACTCTGGCCAACTGTAATCTGTTTGCCTACACTATTTGAATTATAACATTATTTATTGTTTATACTGCACGTTGCCCTGTTCATAGCTTGTTTGATCCCTGTACGCATTATCATTATTACCCTGTTGTTATCATTATTACTACTATTAATAAACTGCAGTGCCTTGTAGCCAGACACTTGAAGTAAGGCACTTAATCCTGATCAAGAGATTAGAGCCGGATTCGACCCCTGAACAAGTAAGTGACTCAACCTGACCCCTTGGACCTTACAAAGACTTTACCACAGATTTGGAATCTTGATTTGTCAATCAAGATCTATTCAGCAGAGTTCATTGTTATTGAACCGACGTACCCTCTGGAAAGCAAGTGTCGACCCCGCTTGCTAAAGATATCAGCTGAAGCCCTACCCCTATCAAACGGACTCACGATCAAGACCCCAATTCAGGTTGGCCGCAAGGAATTCTCAGTTTTGGACACACCACCTTCTGAGAGTCCAGTGCCTAAGTTTATCTTCCAGATAAACGTGCCGACCTTCCGTGCTTTGAAGTGGTTGTCACCCAGAGCTACTAGTGTATTGTTAGACAGAATCAGAACGGAATTCTATTGGAAAGAAATTGGAGCCTAATCTTAGTCACTTCATTACACGGTAAATAGAAAAGTTGGAGCCCCCAGTGAGGATCACTTTACGAAGACTATCCAGTTGGACAACCTGCCAGTGAGGACAATCACGTCCCAAGGATTCAATCATTAAGATCAAGCGTGGATCTACCCTAACCCTATCAAGGAATCAGTTACGACCCTACCGACCAATCCCGGAAGAAGATATGGATCAGTTTGACCCTGCGAATGACAATGGAAATGGACCCCCGAACATGGGAGATGGACCCCCTCTCCTGACAGATATGCATGCCACGGCCAAGCTGTTTAGCATCAGGCAAATGCCGCATGAATCAGTGGCGGATTTCTCCCTCAGACTGCAGAAATATGCCCGAATCGCCTGGGAAGACAGAGGAGATCCGGATATGCTTGAAGACATCAAGCTAAAGGCCTTTCTCATAGGATTACGGAACGAATTCAAACCACACGTGCCTATGGACACAGCAGACTACTCTCTAGCCTTCAAGAAGGCCCGAGAGGCGGAAGGCGTCTACCCTGGAGAATGGACAGGAAATGACAAAATCCCATTTCCCAATGATTTCAGATGTTTCAACTGTGGAAGAGCTGGACATTCCAAGCGCGAGTGTAGATCGCCTGGAGGTGGAGCCTACCGACCCAGAAATGACTTTGCTGGCCCTCCGCGCAACAATTACAACAACAACAACAATGGGAATTCCAACAACTTCCGACCCAACAATGGACAGCCAAGATATCCCTTAAACGGAAATGGAATGAACAGAAATTACAACGAACGATACCCGCCCAGAGGTGGATCCTCTGGACAATATCAGCAATATCCTCAGCCCAAACCTCAATGGAGCAGAGATGACGGACGAAATGCTAATAAAGCTGTCCATGCGCCCCATGGATCTAGATTCGCTGATGTGGGTCAGAGAAACTCACCTCCTATGATCCAAGTCATCGGTGCGCAGCCCGAAAGAAAGACTGCCTAATTTCCCTCCTGATCACTCCAGTTTGCCTACCCAGATCTTGCAGCTGGAACGAGAAATCAAGGACTTGGGAGGCCTATACTTCTCCATCCCCCACTATGTCAAGATTGAACAGCCGAAAGGAGGATCTGCCTACACCTTGAATGCCGAGAAAGACTCCGTGGACCCTGAAACTGAGCGATTAGACCGCGAACTACACTCCTTGTCTATGTATCAGAAACCGATGTCCGTTACCTATCCCCGGACCCATAGACTGGAAGAACCTCAGACCATAGAATATGGTTACCCGTCACATGTGAAACGGCGGCTTTCGCAGAACCCTTCCGTTTCCTCTTCTCCAAGTGGGAAGAATACAGAGATGGAAAGTTTATCTGAACCATCAGTTACCGAGTCTGCTCAAGTGGCTCAACCCCCACCGCGGAAACTCCCCGGTCGTTATGAGGTCGATCAGCGAAAGAATCAAATCAGGGACCATTCATTGGGACGCGGACGAGGACTACGAAGGAGCCCTCGCTGTCATGATTTTACTCAAGCCTAATTCCAAGCCGCGATTCCAGTCAGCCCCTCCATCCGACGCCCTGACTATTGGACTTGGTGAAGCCGTCAGGGAGCTCAGAATTCAGCTTGGGTTGTCACCCGATCCTCAAGTGCAGACCCTTGCAGGGCAAGGAAGAGAAAGAATGAACAATCCTGAACAGACCGGACAAAGACAGGACCTGAAGTTGAAACCTCCCGCGGATATATCCACAGTAATGCAGAGTGCACGAAAAGTGCTTGCACATAGCAGCATGGGAATGGACTTGTTGCATGCTCCACTAATTCCTGAAAAGGAATTGATGAAACAGAAGAACCTGAAAGAACAGAATCAGAAGGAAATAACCCATGAAGATGCCCCAGTAGATTCTCAACAGGTAGGTCCCTCAAAGTCTTGCCCCATTGATATGGGTCCAGTATGAAGTTTGCCCGACGAGTTTTGGATCGATTTGGAGAAATGCTTACAGAAGTAGAACTCCTTAGAGTTATGGACCCCAGCATCTTTATGACTCAGGACGGATCCCATTACCCACCAAGGATGGAGTATCAAATCAGTGACCTTATTAAACACCCGGGAAGAGGAAGATTCAAGATCATTCATGATCAAGAGGCTATCTATAAAGTTAGCCGGAGAATCCTGAAAAGGCTCGATAGATCAGTATCTGATGAAGAATTTTACTGTTGCCTTAATAGTGACATATTGGAAGCGCCTGAAGAGTCACCTCATGCCGGGAGACTTGATCTCTGGGCAGAAAATCTCCTCAGTACCTCTATTCCCCTATCCTGGAGACTGCTACAGGCAGATAAAGAAAACATCGACCCTTTGCCAAGTTTATCTGACAAACCTATCATCAATGATCTGATGGACAGTTTGGAAGATACATTCAGCTCAGATACTTCAGAAGGATTAGACGATGAATTGGACAGTGCTGTGAGGAAGCTTCGAACTCGTGAGATCCGAGTAAACCTTAACGTGGTTGAACCCACCGTCATAATGACCAAGAAGAACAAGAAGAGTAAAAAAAAGGAAGAAGGTCATCAAAAAGATAAAGAAAACACTCGAAGAAGTCCACATACCTGAATCTGATCTGTGCCCTCAAGACATCAAGTTCCTCCGTCGACTTCTGAAAGATGTCCGAAGCAAAGAAAGGAAACGCGCCCAGAAAGAAGAACGACGTGTTTGGCAACTAAAGCGAGAACGCGAGAAGTGTTGGGAATCATATCAACAATTTCTTATGGCTCGAGCTCGGATGGAAGCCTTACATCCAATCCGAAGAACAACAGATTCACCTTCCAACTGCCCTTCGGCCAGAACATCTAAACCTCCCTCACCATCAGGTAAAAGTAATTCCCGATCCAGTTCAGTCCCAACGAAGCTGCGACTGTCTAAACCGGAACCTGTCAATCCAGAAGAAAAAGGGAACAAGATTAGTCCACCTATGGATTAAAGCGCGCAAGGCTCACGTGCTCTCCCTTTTCCTATCCTGATGATGTGGATAATATTTGGATTAATGATCGCAATGATAATTCCATGCATTCAAGCTCACGATACTGGTGATTATTTCGCCCAAAAGGCCAAAGCTATGAACACTATGGTATCAACAAAATGGGGATTGGCATTATGACCTAAAGGACTTATGGCGACATATACCAAGACTGAGTATGTCTCAATTTTGATACACGTGAAGACGACTAAACCTCCCCAAATCAGGAAAATGCAAGCGAGGCTATCCGTTTGCACTTATGTGGAGGAGATTTCGCCACAATTCCTGAAAACCTACAAGGACAGTGTAAAAAATGTGACACTCCCCGGGATCAGAATATGAGTGATTGCCCACATGAACCTCACCTCACTGGATTAATCCAGAATGTGACCGAAGAATATCATGAAATGTACAGTGGAATTTTGAATACTAGATACTACTCCATTTAGACACACGAATGAAAATTGCATAAATCAGCGTAAATAATCAGATTAATACATTGAAAAAGTTTCAAATCTATACCAAAATTTGGCGCTGCAAATTTCAGTAAAATTTAGGCCATTTCATTTGTTAATTGTTCCGCTTTCGAGAAAGTGTCGTCGTTATTCAGTAAACGAGTAAATTCATTTAATATTAATTTTATATCAATTAAAATTTGAGTGCCACAAGTGATACTTTGACTTGTGGGATTTTGCAGCTGTTTGCAAGGACTTGTGAACTTGTGACTTGTGGCTTGTAGCATGATGAAACCGAAACTGGAAAATCAACTTGTGGACAACTTGTCACAAGCAGGGACTTTGCTTGTGACTTGTGGCTTGTGACTAATCGTTGATGAAACCGAAATTGCTTGTGGCTTGTAAACTTGTGAACTTGTGACTATATGATGAAATAGGCCCCTTGGGCCCCCCATCCTGACCAAACGTTTTGTTATTGCCTATCGTTTGGCCACGTTTGATCACGTTTGATCACAGAAAGATTTTCGTTTGGTCAGGCACAGAGTTTTAGAAAAAGGGGAAAATCTAAACCTAGGAGTCAACTTCATGCTGCCCCCCCCCCACTTTGTCAAAACGCCAAAGTTTTTATTTTATCGGAAAGCCCTCGTTCGATCACAGTAGTATTTCGTTTGGTCAGGTATAAATCTTTAAAACGCAAGTGATTTTTAATTTTGAATCTTCAAATTCTACGACACATGTTGGCTTGTTTATCAAAAAGGCGTAAACTGTGGTCGGAGGATTATATGAAGAGGGGGCGGGCGCGGGGCCATAGCCAACAGATGTGTTTGGGGGGGGGAAGGTGGGGTGGGCCCATAGGTGTGTTGGGGGGGGGGGGGGGGGGAGTTACCCCTCCCCCCAAATGGAGGGGTCGCCGACCCCCCCCCCCTTAAAAATTTTTTCCTACCCCTCCCCCCAAATCGATTTTTTCAGACCCCTCCCCCCTAAAAATTTTCAAAGCCCTACCTAAATTTTTAAAAATTTTTAGCTAAAAATTCGAAATTTTTCCAAAAAATTCCAAAAATTATCGAAAAATTGCTAGAATTCGCTTAATTAAGCTAAAAATCGTTAAAAATAGCTGTGAATTGAGAAAATTTTTCAATTTTTTAACGACAAACCGATTTTTCGCCGACTCCCCCCCTCGAAAATTTTTCTTACCCCTCCCCCCAAATCGACTTTTCGCGACCTCCCCTCACCCTTTTTTCTCCAAACCCCCTCCCTACTTTTTTCTGAACCCCCACCCCCACTTTTTTCGCCAGCCACACCTATGGGTGGGCCCCCCACCAAAATGACACATTTTGGCGACCCCCCCCCCAGATTTTTGGCCAAAAAGTGGTAAATGGCATAATATCGAAAATTTAGGGGGGTCCACCCCCCCAGTGCGGAAACCCACCCCCCCCCCCCCCCCCCCCAGATTTTTTGCCTAGCCACACCCATAGTTTCCCTGGAAATTTTGGTTGGGGGGGCAAACTTCGAAAATTTGGTGGTCGATCCCCGAAAAGTGATGGGGAGTACCCCCCCCCAACCCCCCCAAAATTCGGACCTCAGAAAATTCAAAAAATGGCCTAAAAACGCAACATTTTCTGTATTTTAACGCTTTTTTGTCAAAACAAGGCTTGTTTTTATTGTTTTAGGCGTTTTTACAGCGTTTTAAACCGATTTTAAGCCAAAATTTGAAAAAAAAATTTCAAAAAACGACCATTTTTAGCAAAATTTAGCTAACTTTTTGGCCCCAAAAAGTGCTGGGGGGGGTTCGGGGGGGGGGGTAACCAAAAGTGGGGGGAGGGATCGTTTGGCCACGTTTGATCACGTTTGATCACAGAAAGATTTTCGTTTGGTCAGGCACAGGGTTTAGAAAAAGGGGAAAATCTAAACCTAGGAGTCAACTTCATGCTGCCCCCCCACTTTGTCAAAACTCAAAAGTTTTTATTTTATCGGAAAGCCCTCGATCGATCACAGTAGTATTTCGTTTGGTCAGGCATAAATCTTTAAAACGCAGGTGATTTTTAATTTTGAATCTTCAAATTCTACGACACATGTTGGCTTGTTTATCAAAAAGGCGTAAACTGTGGTCGGAGGATTATAAGAAGAGTGGGCGGGCGCGGGGCCATAGCCAACAGATGTGTTAGGAGGGGGGGGGGGGCAGTAGCGGCGCCAGGATTTTTTGAAGGGGGGGGGGGCCCGACCCAAAAATCCGGCGACCTTTTTTTGGGAATTCCAAAATTTTTGCCAAATTTTAGCAAATTTTACCTTCATTTTCCAGAAATTTTCTCAAATTTTAGCAAAAATTTTTCGATTTTTTGCAAAAATTTGCCGATTTTTCAAAAAATTTTTTAAAAACACTCAAATTATGCATGTAATTCATGTAAACAGCTGAAAAATTTTTTAAGGGGGGGGCCCGACACCCCAAAGGGAGGGGCCCCCGGGCCCCCCCCCTGGCGCCGCCACTGGGGGGGGGGAGGGGGAAAGGTGGGGTGGGCCCCCCACGCAAAAGATAAATTTTGGCGACCTCCCCAGATTTTTGGCCAAAAAGTGGTCAATGGCATAAAATCGAAAATTTAGGGGGGTCCTCCACCCCCGTGAGGAAACCCACCCACCCCCCACCCCAGTCGCGCCGAAGCAGCGAAAATTGGCCAAAAATAGGGTATTTTTAGGGTAAATTTTGCAAAAATTTTCAAAAAGTCCCAAATTTTTGGCTTAATGTATATACTTGTTATTGCGAGAAATATAGCCATGGGGGGAAAAAACCCACTTTTTCGGATTTTGGCTGGAACTTTTTTGTTATAAGGGCTAGCTGAGAACTCTATATACCATCGTACTTGGCGTACTTAGAACTTTCTTTTAAGCCCATTTGCACTTCTCTAGGTTGTACCGTTAGGCCGGTATAATGCAAAAAGTAGCGGGGGAAAAAAACCCAATGGGGGAAAAAACCCAAATGGGGGGAAAATACACCCCTCACAGGTCCTAAAAATTGTCGTAGCGCGATTCTGACACTTCCTGTGTAAAATTCAACTCTGTTTTAGTTAGTATGAGTCAAAAAACCCGACCTAGGTAGCTTTTTTTGAGATCTCATGTGCCATTGAAAATGCAGCATCAACTGGCCAGGTTTCATAAAGTTTAACACATAAACATAGGGCAATTTTTGAAAAATGCTAAAAACGATGTAATTTGATAAAACTTATTATTCTAACGTGTAGAGAATGGTTTTTTACGTACAATTGGCTATTAAAAGTCACAATTAGACCTCTGCTGGGTCATCCAGCAGCGAAATTGCACTTTTAGGGTTTTATGCCTCTAGCTACCCAAGTATTCAAAATTGTCCAAATCTGACAGCATAGGGTGACGCAGCGTCCTCGATAATATCGTACTACAGTCCCGAATTGTTTCCCAGTTGAGCTGGTAAAAAATTTTTTCAAAAAAAATTTGGGTGGGTTTTTCCCCCCCCAAAGTGGGTTTTTTCCCCCGCCACGTTTGGCAATGTGCCAGTCTAACGGTGCATCGGATCGGTCTAATTTTTGCTGTTGCAAAGAGGAAGACTTGCCATCATTGCAGATATTTGCAAAACTTTTCTAGCCCAACCCAGTCAAAAGTTACATCGGTCCAAACTTTTGCCAAATTTTTGGAAGGTTGGACCAAAAAGTATATAGGTATCATATTCAAAATGTCATAAAATGAGCAAGAGTGAACCAAATGACCTGATCTTTGCACACATAGGTTAGAAAGAGTCGCGCTTTCTGCTGGTATGTTTTGGAGCTCCTAGCTCCAACCCGTGACCCAGGAGGCGGGTGGGTTTTTTTCCCCCCAAAAAGGGGGTGGGTTTTTTTTCACCCCATGGCTATACAAGTTTTTAATAGTTTTATGGACTTTTCGACTAAATATTAGCCTTCTTTTGAGCTTAGAAACACCTGGACAATCAAGTTTTACAGTTTAAAACCACTGTCTAATGTAAAAATTACTTCATGATTCGATGTTTATTAGTATTACAAACGGCTGAAAATGCGATTTTTGACATAAAAATTGAAAAATGTTTTTGGGGGGGGGTCCTGGGCTTATTCTAGGGATTTTTTCTTGGGGGGGGGGCTTATTGGGGGGGGGCCCCCCCAAAGGTCCGAGGGGCAAGGACATTTTGGGGTGGGGGCGAAAATTTTTCAAAAAATATGCTAAAAATAGCGCTATTTTTCTAGCATATACTATAAAAGGATTTTCATAGCAAAAATAAGCAGATTTAGTGTTGAAAAGGGCAAAAATTGAGTAAAAAAACCTCCAGCGAAGCCGAAAAATTTTTGAAAATTTGGCCTTCTGAGCGATTTTTTTCAGGGCAAAAAAGTTGGTACCCAAAAGGGGCACCCACTTTTTTTGGTGGGGGGGGGCGATTTTGGGGGGGGACGATTTTTTGGGGGGGAGGGTGTTTATGGGGGGGGGGCCCCACCCCCCCCCCACTAGAATAAGCCCAGCGGGTCCTGGGAAGGGTTGGGGTCTCCAGAGGGGCCCCCCCAGAAAATGTTGGGGTCGGGTCGGAGCCGCCCCCACCCCAAATCTCCGTTACACCTATGCCCATAGTTTCCCTGGAAATTTTGGTTGGGGGGGGCAAACTTAGAAAATTTGGTGGTCGATCCCCGAAAAGTGATGGGGAGTACCCCCCCGAACCCCCCCAAAATTCGGACCTCAGAAAATTCAAAAAATGGCCTAAAAACGCAAAATTTTCTGTATTTTAACGCTTTTTTATCAAAACAAGGCTTGTTTTTACCGTTTAGGCGTTTTTACAGCGTTTTACAGTGTTTTACAGTGTACTTCCAGTGTAAAATTCAACCATTTTTTAGTTAGTATGAACCAAAAAACCCGATCTAAGTAGCTTTTTTTGAGATATCATGTGCCGTTGAAAATGTTGCATCAACTGGCCAGGTTTCATAAAGTTTAACACATAAGCATAGGGCAATTTTTAAAAAAATGCTAAAAATGATGTAATTTGATAAAACCTATTATTCTATCGTGTAGAGAATGGTTTTTTACGTAGAATTGGCTGTTGAAATCCACAATTGTACCTGTATTGGGTCCTCCAGTAGCGAAATGGGACTTTTAATGTTTTTAGCCCCTAGCTAGCCAGGCTGGGCTTATTCTAGGGATTTTTTCTTGGGGGGGCCCTCGGGGGGCGAAAATTTTTCTAAAAACATGCTAAAAATTGCGCTATTTTTATAGCAATCGCCAAAAATAAGCGGATTTAGAGCTTAAATAGGCAAAAATCGACTAAAAATCTCCGGCGAAGCCGGAAAATTTTTGAAAATTTGGCCTTCTGAGCGATTTTTTCAGGGCAAAAGTTGGTACCAAAAGGGGCACCCACTTTTTTTTGGGGGGGCAATTTTGGGGGGGGGACGATTTTTTGGGGGGGGGAAGGGTGTTTATGGGGGGGCCCCCCGCCCCCCCCCCGTAGAATAAGCCCAGCCAGGTAAGCAAAATTGTCCGAATCTGACTGCATAGGATGACGCAGCGTGCTCGATATTACCGTGCTATAGTCTCTAATTGTTTCCGTGTTGAGTTGTTAAAAAATTTTTCAAAAAAATTTGGGTGGGTTTTTCCCCCAAAGTGTGTTTTCCCCCGCC
>JASAND010013301.1:0-13226 GCA_030248195.1 Trissonchulus latispiculum
ATTTGGCAATTTTTGAGGTTATGGGTGCATTTCATGGGAGGGGGGGGGGTGGATGGTGGGAGGTCACCGAACGGGGGCGGCCCCACAGTCCCCACCATACACCCCCCTCCCCCCCAGTAAAAAAGGCAAGACTGTGGGATTTGGTGTGGCAGTTTTATATGCCTTCTGTTTGCTACTCCGTATAGCCTCTTTGCATCGTGTTTTCGAAAATATCAAATAATCTGTTAATTGTTTTTCGTCCAGGTTTTGGTTGGAGCTCCCTTCCGGAGGTAAATCCTCCAATTATTTTGTTTGTTTAACAGGTCAGAAATCTGTTGTATCCCAAAAAGAAGGATAAACACAAGTTCAGATATACATACGTTGTTCGTACATACGTACTTTTTTTAGCAATATATTTTAACAAAGTCTGTCCGTAACGGTTCTGTTTTTGTCGTGTGATTCAGTGAGCGATTATGTGTGCTGTGTAGTGTGTGTGTTTTTTTCAGTTGGCCCTTCGAGCGGGCAATGAAAAGGAGGAGGGAGAAATGGCGGACACAGTGGGCTGTTGCTCCCTCAGAGTGGAACACATCAAACTCCATGATGAATATGACGATAAAGAGTACTTGTGTGCTAATTGTTTCTCTTAAAATTCTAGTATTAACCTTAAGGGGGGGCTACTTGGGTCAAAAATTCTACCCTCACGGATTTCGCTCAAATTGTGCCCATTGATACTCCCTAGGGCCTTGCGCAATCCATTGAAATTTGAGATGATTTCGTCCGGGAATAAAAAGTTACAGCCATTCAAAATTTCCAATTCCTATTGAAAATGGCCTAAAACCGGAACATTAAATTTTTCGCTTTTGACAACGATAACCTACACAAATCAAAACCGTTTGAAACGTTCTATAGCTCATTTTGTAGCTAAATACAATATCTAAAACCTGTCGACGAGCTTTTTTCAAAATTTGGTTTCTAACTTTTGTAGTAATTCTTTCTGCGAGACCACCCCCAAAACAGAGAATTTGAAAAATCACTGAGATACGGTTTTTGGCCGATAACTTTAAACAGTTGCAAAATGAACGTTTGTGTCAACAAGAAAAGTTTTTTAAAATCGAAAAAGCTATCGATTGATACAGATATTGTGCATATTTGTAATGTTCGAAAATTTTCGAAAAATGGCACATTTGACAAATTTTTGGGGTTGCCTCACGGAAAGGATTACTGTAAAAGTTAGAAACAGAATTTTGAAAAAACCTTTTCGACAAGTTTTAGATATTGTATTTAGCTACAAAATGAGCTATAGAACGAAAGTTTTCGAGCTTGTGGTTTTTGATTTGTGTAGGTCATCAGTTCGTCCAGAAGCGAAAAATTTAAAGTTCCGGTTTTAGGCCATTTTCGGCAATAGGAATTGGAAATTTTGAATGGCTTAACTTAAATTTTTTATTCGTGGATGAAAATCTTCTGAAATTTCAATGGATTGCGTACGGCCCTAGGGAGTATCAATGGGCACAATTTGAGCGAAATCGGTGCAGGGTCGAATTTTTGACCCAAGTAGCCCTCCCCCCCTTAATATGCGTAATTTTGTCGCTTTTATCGACTTGATACAGCGTCGTTATGTTGATGTAGAGATAATTCAGGACTACATACTTCTTGCAGCAGGCTTCTGTTTGGTTTCCCTTCTATTGACTACTGTTCTGTTGCCTGTGTCTAGATGTGTCGTTGAGTTCGATTTCCTGGGCAAGGACAGTATACGATACTACAATCGGGTCCCAGTGGAGAAACGTGGGTGTTCAAGAACCTGAAATTGTTCATGGAAAGGAAGGAGCCCGGTGATGATCTGTTCGACCGCCTCAACACCACCATCATGAACAAGTACCTCCAGTCCCTCATGGAGGGCCTGACGGCCAAGGTTCGTACCTACAACGCTCACACACACAGCATGCACACGGACACAAAAATCAACCGTATGTAACAAAGCATTACAATAGAGTAACAGTAATACATACAAACAAGATTGATAGCAAACTAAACAAACAGTGGCAATTATTCATGTTTAAAACAACTGGATGAAACAGATTCGGGAAGGAAGGCAGGGGGGGGGCGGAGCATAGGGGCAAAAGTGAAGGGCTGGAGGGGCCCAGGGGGCGTCTCAAAAATAAAATAAGGAAGGGACAGGGGGCTGGGGACCGTGCTAAAACTCGTATGTGTCACCGTCATCGTTCATTTTCTGTACCATATCGATGGCCCATTGGAACTTTTCACGATGAGTCTTGTTGTAGACTTTGGAGAGACTGACACCCCAAGTGAGACACCTGAAAGAAGACAACATGTATATACAACTTGCGACAAAGTATGAGATGATCATGTTGACTGGCCAAAATTAATTGGAGGGAGGGGGGGGGTTCAGGCATATTTGTCCTACGTTTTCTAAACCAAGATAGCGAAAAATCCGGCGAAGCCGAAAAATGATTCATAATTTAGGAAAGTAATCGAAGAGCGGCCACAGCAGCCAAATACAGCAGTGCTCCCATGGCGAGGCCCCGTCAATCTGTTCTCCATTCACTGTTGCCGAGCTCAATACCCAGCTACAAAAGATCCAACTAAAGAAATCCCCGGGGCCGCCAGATCTGGTGTCCAATGAAATGTTGGTGAGTCCGGGAGTGAAGGCGAAAGAGCGATTGCTAAGTCTTTTCAACCGATCCTGGAAGGAGAATATTTATCCGAAGTCATGGCGTACGGGGAATATTATTATACCCATACTCAAGAAAGGAAAACCTGGAAACAAAGTCGCCTCCTACAGACCAATCTCTCTTCTGAGCTGTATCGGCAAGTTAATGGAGCGCCTAGTCCAGACCAGGCTTACAAACTTCCTGGAACAAAGTGGGGAAACTGTCGAACAAACAGTCGGGTTGCCAGCCGTCCCGATCAACGGAGGACCAAACGCTGCGCATAACTACCGCCATCGAAGTCGGGCTCCACCTGATGTTGATACTATTGATCCAGCTGGCTGTCCCGCCCCCCTTTGCCCTGACTGCTTACAGGAAGAAGAAACGCTCGAGCATTTGATCTTGAGCTGCCCCAGGAAATCGATAACCCGGCGTACCCACCTCGACTGCTCCCAAGGCCTGGCCGTCCTGTGGTATGACCCTTCCGGGAGGTTGGACTTCCTCCGGGGTACCGGGCGCCTTTAGCCCGGCTATATGGACTCACCGACTGGCCACAGATATGATGATGATGATGATGATGAAGACGGGCTCCTATGCCTTTTCCCAGGCTCCCGAGTTTGCGGTCCATGAAGGATCGCATTCAATGACGGATCGAGGTGGCAGTGATACTACATAACTGCAGCCTTGCCTGGTTAGGCTATATCATAATGTCAGTGCCGTCAAGCTATGCTTGCCTCAGTTGTTTTCTTTACTATATAATTGCTGAGGTAGAAGAACTGATGTCTGATGAGGCGGACGCATCATCTTCAAAAATTGTGGCTTGAGGGTGCCCGGGATGTGCCACGTCGCCAGTTAGCTGGTTGAATGTCCCTCACATCCTCGGAGTACGCCCAATCGTCCGTGTCAGTTGACGGCGTACTGGTCATGTCTGAGACAGCAGGTCGGTCGCACAAGCCATGGAGGATCAGTGACCCACATCCCCCATAGACCTAGTCGGTCGCTTCCTTTTGGGTCACTTGATCTGACTGCAGCATCCGCTAAGTATTCAAACCTGCCAAGACTGACCCCCGTATTGCCTTCGGGCAGAGTGGCCGAGATCAGACAGACAGACAGACAAGACGGGCTCCAAGCGAAGAAACGAACTGTTCTGGTCTTGATTGACTTCTCTCGAGCATACGACACCGTGTGGAAGAAAGGTCTCCTTTGGAAACTGCATCAGCTCGGCCTCCCACCGTGCTTCCTGCGTTGCATCAATCAGTTCTTGTCCGAGCGAATGGGGAGGGCCAAGGTAGGAAATCAGCATAGCGGCTATCGTCTGTTCCGTGAAGGCCTGCCGCAGGGCAGTGTTCTCTCGCCGACGCTTTTCCCCTGCATGATCAATGACGTCCTGGACCAGTTGCCTGCTGATGTTGCAAGCTTATTTGCCGATGACCTAGCAATATGGGCCACAGATAGCTCTTTGGAGGGAGCGAGAGCAAGAGCGGAATCTGCGCTGAGTACCATCATGGACTGGGCCGAGAAATGGAAGATGACTGTCTCACTGGGAAAAACTGAGGCTAGCTTTTTCTCTATGGATAATCATGAGGCCAGTCACAACATCGCTATCAAAGCAAGAAACCAAGAGACCCCATTCAATCCACACGCCCACCTTTTTGGGGATAACTTTAGACCGGAGACTTAGCTTTCGTCAACACATCCTGAAGGTTGCGGCCAAAATGAAGAAGCGATGCCAAATCCTCTCTGCCCTATGTGGGAAAAGCTGGGGATGTGGCCAAAGTGGTCTATATAAGCTATCTCAGGTCCCTGATCGACTACTGTGGAGGTGCGTGGCTTCCATATGCTGCCAAGTCCAATTTGAAGAAGCTGGAAATAGAACAAAATGCTGCCGCTCGCACAATCACTGGCTGCGTCCGCAGCACTCCTGTGGACGCTTTGCTAGCAGAAGCGAACCTGCTCCCTGCTGACGAGCGGAGGAAAGAACTGGCTGCAATCGCTTTCGAGATTAAGCATCAAGGAAGGAATTCTTCCCTGCCATCCGCAACTGCTCCCTTGAAGCGCCTGGCCAACGATGCGCCGTGAAAACGAAGTCTGTGTTGCCCCTGTGCCTCCTTGGGCAATACAGCCATGTCTTGGGCGACTGGATTGCTGAACTGACCTTTTCGCAAGAAAGCGGGCATCTAGAAGCTATGGCAGTCGTGGCCCCTCACGATATTCAAGTCTGGACGGACGGCTCAGCACAGGAAGGCATCCTCCAAGGAGGCAGCGACATCTTAATCAGAGACCAGGTGTGCCAGCCCCCATCTATCTGCTCTAGCTTCCGTGCAGAGCTGACTGCCACACTCTACGGCCTTGACACAGTGCTTTCGGAAGAAATCGGCCAACACCACAATAGGCTGGTGCTACTCACTGACTCTAAGAGCGCTGTCCTGAGGCTCGCTATGGGTCCAACTAATCGCGGCAGTACCCTTCAGTCTGAAATCTGGCGGAAGCTTGAAATGCTCGCTAGACGGGCGTAAAATCGACGTCACAATCCAGTGGATCCCTGCCCATTGTGGGGTTCCAGGGAATGAAGATGCTGACCGTTTAGCAAAGATGGGCTGCGATATGAACCACCAAACGGACTCCCCCATCGACCTACAGACGGCGACAGCGGCAATTAAACGAACAGTACGAGGAAGGTGGATAAAGGATCGAAAGCGCGACCTCCACTACTCCGTCACAGGTGGAAGCTGGCCCTCTTTGCCGGATCAGGCAGGCTTTAAGCGAAGAGAGGGGGTAATAATCTCCCAACTGCGCACTGGCCAGTCGCCTATCGTCAGGGAATATCTGCACAGAATTGGCAAAGAAGACAGTGCTGATTGTAGACTGTGCAACGAAGAGGAAGAAACTGTCGGTTCATCTCCTGTCGCGGTGCCCAGCCACGGCCACGACGAGAGAAATGGTATTCGGGACGTCTGACCTACTGGAATCGGAGGTACTGAGGTCTCCAAAGAAAGTCCTGGATTATCAGCATCGGATCGGCCGCATCTAATGCTGCCGAAGCTATGGCTCTGCCGTGCTGATGGAAGCAGAAGAAGAAGAAGAAGAAGAAGAATGGTAAGGTAAAAGGTAAAGGACCCCCGGAGTAACTCCTATCCTCTTGCGAGAATATACAGGGCGTCGGTGCTCATCCCCGATTACAAGCCACTTGAGCCAGGAGTGCTACCTCTGACGATAGCTGCAACTGTGGAACAATAATGGTAAAAATTGACAATTTGTGGGTTATGGGGCTTTTCATGTAGTGAGGGCTCCTCAAATGGGACAAGGTAGCTTTCGTCAGATCGCACATGTCCTTCAAAAAGCACATAATTTATGATTACTTTAAACAAACAAATTTTGTTTTCAACAAAACAAATATTAATAAGAATTACAACACTGTCGTACCACTGAACGGTTATTCTTGGATCTAGATAGTTTAGTTTTGATGTGGAGAGGGCAATATCCTTATTCTCATCCTAAAATAAATAAAAAACGGCAAATTTACAAAGTAAAAACAAATAATGAGAAAACCGTTATCAAAACAATACAAAACACAGCATTACGCGTGTAGAATTTTCCAACTGCTAACATTATACGTAGACTATTTAATTCATTTCGGAAGGAAATAGATACCTTATCCGTCATACGAATTTCCAGCTTTTCAAGCTGATTTTTCAGGCTATCATAACGTTTTTGCTTCTGCTCAAGCAACCTAAATAAAGCAAAAAAATGAAATGATCAACAAAAGTATAATTATCCACGGGAAACAATGGACACCATTTTAAGGAGAGAAAAGTTACAAATAAAGCCACAATGATTTTGTAAGCGTAAACAGCTCGAGTTTACAAATAGCTTAATAATTAATTACTTAATAATAACTCGTGAAGATGCCTATCAAAGTGGTCCCCCCCACTGAAGTAAAAAAGCAAATTAAAATGAAATTCTCCAAAGGGTGGGGGGACTAGGCTTACTTTTTATACTTTTCACTTTTGTTCTTTTTGGCGTCCGCCTTGGCATCATTGCGGGCTTTCTTGGCCTCCTTCACCTCCTTTCGTTTATCCTCAATCTAAACAATTAAATCAGAAAAATAGGAAAGCAAATCAGGAAAATACATACGTATATACATAAGAAATTATGCACATGTAGACATGAGACAGAAACACAGATACACCGCCGCTGTGTCATAAATACAAGAATAAAAATGCTCCTATAGAGCATGCAAAATACAATATGGGTGACATTAGGTTTTAAGCGGACATAGGACTAGGTTTAAAAACGTTAATATGGGAGGGACATTCGCGCCTCCCTATAATACAGTGAAAACTTCAAGGCAAAAGCAGTAAACATATTATAACTAATTCGATCTGTTAAAACCGGCGCAATTACCAATTCACTCCAATGAACATAGTCCATTTTAGACAAGCCGGTCATATTAAAATCGCCTCTCTTTCTCAGCATTCTAAGTTGACAAATTCAAATGTCCAAATCGAATTTGAACAGCGACTACTTTACAGCCACCACACTTATGTCACGTCACGCATACGTAGGTACACACCTTTGTCTGCAGACTTTCCATCTGTTTGCCGTGAGTCTTGGGGACAGAGCGTTGATGGTTACATAGAATGGCCACGGCCCTGTTGGCCCGATTGTAAGCCAAGACAAGCTCCGCCTCATTACCAAGCATATCCTCTGAAAACAGCAGAAAAGACCAAATAAATATACAATACACACAAAAAAGGCTCTACGCTTGCATAAAAGTGTGAACTAAAGTTGTTCACAATTCTTGGCGAGACTCAAATCTACATGATTTAGATTATACTATTACACCCAGACACATTCACCGGATTTGAAATGCGTTCTGCTTGTGCAACGTCCAAGAGCGCAACGCATTTCGACACTTCACGGATTAGAGAGTTCACTTTTGCGAAAAAATGCCCAAAATTATTCACAATGATTTCCGAGAATCCCGCAAACTTGTAGATACGATTCAAATATGTGGGTTTTTTCAAAAAACCCTGCTTCCCCCCCCCCCCCTATACGCACCCTTGGTCATCTGTTTCAGCTGCTCCTGCAGGGTGTGGGAGGCGTTGTAGGTACGAAAGACCTTGGCCGTCAGGCCCTCCATGAGGGACTGGAGGTACTTGTTCATGATGGTGGTGTTGAGGCGGTCGAACAGATCATCACCGGGCTCCTTATTTTCCATGAACAATTTCAGGTTCTTGAACACCCGTTTCTCCACTGGGACCCGATTGTAGTATCGTATACTGTCCTTGCCCAGGAAATCGAACTCAACGACACATCTAGACACAGGCAACAGAACAGTAGTCAATAGAAGGGAAACCAAACAGAAGCCTGCTGCAAGAAGTATGTAGTCCTGAATTATCTCTACATCAACATAACGACGCTGTATCAAGTCGATAAAAGCGACAAAATTACGCATATTAAGGGGGGAGGGCTACTTGGGTCAAAAATTCGACCCTCACGGATTTCGCTCAAATTGTGCCCATTGATACTCCCTAGGGCCGTACGCAATCCATTGAAATTTGAGATGATTTTGTCCAGGAATGAAAAAGTTAAGCCATTCAAAATTTCCAATTCCTATTGAAAATGGCCTAAAACCGGAACTTTAAATTTTTCGCTTCTGACAACGATAACTTACACAAATCAAAACCGCTCGAAACGTTCTATAGCTCATTTTGTAGCTAAATACAATATCTAAAACTTGTCGAAGAGCTTTTTTTCAAAATTCGGTTTCTAACTTTTACAGTAATCGTTTCCGTGAGGCAACCCCAAAAATTTGTCAAAATGTGGCATTTTTCGAAATTTTCGAATTTTACAAATATGAACAATATCTATATCAATCGATAGCTTTTTCGATTTTAAAAAACTTTTCTTCTTGGCACAAACGTTCATTCTGCAACTGTTTAAAGTTACCTGCCAAAAACCGTATCTCCGTGATTTTTCAATTTCTGTGTTTTGGGGGTGGTCTCGCAGAAAGGATTACTACAAAAGTTAGAAACCGAATTTTGAAAAAAGCTCTTCGACAAGTTTTAGATATTGTATTTAGGTACAAAATGAGCTATAGAACGTTTCGAACGGTTTTGATTTGAGTAAGTTATCGTTGTCAGAAGCGAAAAATCTATAGTTCCGGTTTTAGGCCATTTTCAATGTGAATTGGAAACTTTGAATGGCTTAACTTTTTCATTCCTGGACGAAATCATCTCAAATTTCAATGGATTGCGCACGGCCCTAGGGAGTATCAATGGGCACAATTTGAGCGAAATCCATGAGGGTCAAATTTTTGACCCAAGTAGCCCCCCCTTAAGGTTAATACTAAATTTTAAGAGAAACAATTAGCACACACATACTCTTTATCGTCATATTCATCATGGAGTTTGATGTGTTCCACTCTGAGGGAGCAACAGCCCACTGTGTCCGCCGTTTCTCCCTCCTCCTTTTCATTGCCCGCTCGAAGGGCCAACTGAAAAAAACACACACACTACACAGCACACATAATCGCTCACTGAATCACACGACAAAAACAGAACCGTTACGGACAGACTTTGTTAAAATATATTGCTAAAAAAAGTACGTATGTACGAACAACGTATGTATATCTGAACTTGTGTTTTATCCTTCTTTTTGGGATACAACAGATTTCTGACCTGTTAAACAAACAAAATAATTGGAGGATTTACCTCCGGAAGGGGCTCCAACCAAAACCTGGACGAAAAACAATTAACAGATTATTTGATATTTTCGAAAACACGATGCAAAGAGGCTATACGGAGTAGCAAACAGAAGGCATATAAAACTGCCACACCAAATCCCACAGTCTTGCCTTTTTACTGGGGGGGAGGGGGGTGTATGGTGGGGACTGTGGGGCCGCCCCCCGTTCGGTGACCTCCCACCATCCACCCCCCCCCTCCCATGAAATGCACCCCATAACCTCAAAAATTGCCAAATTTTACCATTTAACCCTAAATTTTAAAATGTTTCTGGCTTCGCCAGATTTTTAACGAAATTTTCACTAGTCTAGCCTAAAAACCACTTAAAATTAGTCTTTTTTAGCGATTTCTACACATGTTTGCACGAAAAACTCGCAAAAATTCGAAAAAATTCTCCAAAATATGTCCCCATTCTGAGTGAGCCCCCAACCTCCCCCATCGATGGGGTGGGGCGTGGGGGCCCAAATGAAGCACCCCACAAATTTTGGCCTAAAACAAGCCAGTAGCCTCCGCTCTTAAAAATGTTTCAGAAAAATTTGAGCTTTTGAAAACAAAAAATTTTGTACAAAACAATAATATATACCTGATCAATAAAGTAGAGGGCCACAGCTCGCTGGCGGACTTTCATCTCTTTGGACTTAAAGTCCTCCCTGTAATTTTCCCGAATTTTGTCCACATACTTTGTCAGCTCCCGGGCCTTCTCATACTTCTGCCAGTCCTTTTCGCCCTAAAATAAAAATAAGATATATATATATATATATTTATATATATATATATACGTATATATAGGACGAAAGACAATTACCAAAGCACGATTCCAAATAGAGATAGGACTACAGCAATTAATTTTTTTATTTATCAGGCACCATTTCAACTACTATACGTACCTTAATTCGAGAGCTAGGATTGAGCATAACATATTTGACACCGCCCATGATGTTCTCACTCCAGGAGCAGAGCCAAGTCACCGTGTTGTCGTGCCGGACCTCCTTCCATTTGTGTCCGGCAGGGGGCGGTGGAACCTTGGACCCTCTGCAAAAAAACAAAAACAAAAAATTTAAAATAAAAAAACAAACAGGACAAACAAAATTTTTAGTCAAGTCGTGCCAAAAAATGTGACATTTCCACAGAGAAAAGTTCAGAAACCCAATTATTCTGAGTGCAAAACACGAAATAGCTGTTATTATCCTATACGTACTTGGAACAGTTGATAATGACGTCCTCAGGCTGTACCCTTCGTTTGAGCATGCCCATCTTGGGGTGGTCCCCGCGACCCCGGAACAGGCCGGGCGGCTCAATGCGGAAGTTGCCAATCTTTTGCTTGTGCCCGTCCAGAATGCAAAACCCATACTCTTCCTGAATTCGTTTGTTCTCATCCTTGATTTTCTGAAACACAAGAAAAACAGACTAAACAATAGTAAACAATAAATAATAAAATATGGAAAATAACACTCTGTCATACACGTTGTCATGCACATCATACGTGCAAGCAAACCCTTTGGAGAATATGCTACAAATCACAATCAATATTCAACTTCTACCTAAATCCAACTCTATCCACAAACACATTAAAAAGTGCCAAAAGTTATAACCTAGAATTATTATATGTGGACGCGGCATCGGGGTTGGGCGGCCGCGGAGAAAATCACGGGGCTGGAATAAACTACAAGCCAATACTAACCCAACGTGATTTACTCGGGTTTAATTCAAAGAAATATAGAAAAATAATAGAATTTACAAGCCAAACCACGTACATTCTTTTCCTCCTTGGACATGGCCTTTCTCTCCTCCGACTTCTGATCAAAGTAGGACTTGTAGTGGGAAAAGTTACACTTATTTAGATCAGTGATCACATTACGCTCTTCCGGGGTCATCACCTACAAAACACAAGAGAAGCATATTCACATTAACAAACGGCAAGAAATAACAAAGAAAAGCTAATGGACTTTCGTCGTCGTCGTCGTCGTCGAATTAGGTGGCCGATCAGCATCTACTCCTATACTCGGGCTATAGAACCCTTGCTTCACCTCATCAGCCATATCTAGTATGACTCTCGCTATGTTGCCTGGATGCACTCCACACAGTGGGAGGCTGGAGGGGACCCATCTTGGCCTTTCGGCTCCGGGCTGTCAACCTTCATTAACTGCTCATGCGCGTGGCAGAGGAGCACAGCGCCTTTTTCGGCGCTCCAGGTCTCTAGCGCAGATGAGGGGGACCAGGAAGCAAGCCACGGGAAATGAGACCAATTAGAGTACTTGACTCAGTTGCACCCAGCACCCCTTCGCAGAGGGTAGGTTGGTCACGTTGCAAGGATACGCTAATGGACTTTCCGTGGTCGAAACAACCCGAGTGATGAAGGAAATAATCGACTCCAATACCTGTACCTTTTCTAGGCGAAAAAAGTGGGGTGGGTAAGTGGGGGGAACCCTAAAAGTTGAGAAAAATAAGCGGACTTAGAGTTAAAGTAGGTAAAAAGCGGTTAAAAATCTCTCGGCGAAGTCGGAAGTTTTGAAAATTGGGCGTTCTGAGCGATTTTTTCAGGGCAAAAGTTGGTACCAAAAGGGGTATCCTCTTTTGGGGAAGGGGCGATTGGGGGGGGGGGAAGGTCGTATATAGGGAGGGCCCACAGTAGAAGAATAAACCCAGGATAGAGCTGCACTAGCAAAATCGGCATGGGAAAAATTTCTTTTCCCGCACAAATCCGCAATTCCACTAACCTTTCGCCAGTCCTTGAAAAAGTTTTTCCGGAAAATGTCCTTGGACGTGTAGTCATGATCCAGCATCCGGGCATAGAAGCCCGCCACCTCTTCTGCTTCCAGGGATAGAGGGACATGCTTTCCTGGAAAAGAAAGGAAATATGGAAATTTTTGAAAATTTCAGAAATTGTTTGTTTACAATACTTTTTGGCAGCGCGGCGTATTAATTCGGCTTGCAGTGCAGCCGCAGTAGTTTGTTTTAGAACCAATAATTTTTCCTAACGTACACTATTCAGCGATAAGACACTGCTTGCAACTGTGTATACGTACATACTATGACAAACATGTTGGAGGCAGAAATTTGTGTAAAAAAACAAAACCAGTATATATACCATCATAATAGAATTTCACATCGGAGGGTAGGGGCTCATAGGGAGGGGTGAAGACGGGTCCCTTGTGCTCCAGCTGCTTCCACTTGATCCCGCCTTCGTGCTTGTCCTCTTCCCACCTGAAACACAAAACAACAAAGTGGGTATCCAGACACAAAGAACTAAGTGAGCATCCAGGGAAATTGCTTCCAGGACGCAGATGCCTCAAAGCCACAAGAGGCTCACTCACAACAAAAAATTTTTCAACTTTTTTCCCCACTTTTTCTCCATATTTGTACCCAGCCTTTAGCGGGACCGCTCCACTTTAGCAAGAGCTACACTGTAAAGAAATAACCTACAGCTGCGTGTTCTATTTGTTTTATGAAACTGCCCATCGGATATGATCAAAGCTGAACGGCAGGACAAATTTCACTGACTCTTGTGATAGCCACCTTGGGTACCCCTTGTGAAAGCAATTTTGCCTGAATACAGCTTTATAAGCTAAATGTCACCTATTTTCACACATTTTTAACTAGAAACAGTGATTTTTTTAAAAATACAGCAATTTTTCAGTCACACATTCAGGGCCCCTTGTGAGCCATTCCGTGGAGGGGGAGTCCCCCCCCCTTGTCCACCAATATGGATACGCTAGAAAAACGAGACTGAGACAGTCTGTAGAGGATACGATGCAAACTCCTTGACCTCTATCAACTTCAAATTCAAAACAAAAATCTCACCATTTCCAGACATCCTGCTCCTCTTCTTTCTTGA
>JASAND010013303.1:0-39749 GCA_030248195.1 Trissonchulus latispiculum
CTCTTCGTTATAGAGAAATAAGCTGAAATGTGTGCGTAACCTGTATTTTGCCTACTTTTTCCAAATTTGTCAGGCGATTACTTTAGCTAGAAAGCAGGAATCGGGGCAACTAAAAAATCGTCCCTGGGTATATTTGTGCAGAACACATTTGTTCAGTAGCAGCCCTCCAGCTTGCATGGTGAATGCTCCACAATCTTTGGAAAAATTGGTCGCGTTTTTGCAAAAACTACATTTTTTATGATAGCAGCCTACAGGATAGCGGTTGGAAGACGATCATGCGTTGGATAATTTGTCCCTGTGAGACCTTCAGATCGACGCCCTTAGTTTGATTTTACGGCTTGCGTAGTTCAAGAAATGTTGGACTATTTGATTTCTGCAAAAATGACAAGTTTTCTACTCCAAAACAAGAAAATCGGCTATATCTCACGGTAGAGAAAAGCTAGAAACTTACTTTAAAAACCAAAAATGTGAAGCTCAATGAGATCTTTCGAATGAATATAGTCATAGCTGTATAGCAGCTGCCAAACGTTCAGAAATTGGGAAAAACCACTCTGACCGGAAATCTCGAATTTTTGAATCGGGATTGCGCGGAGGGTGTTAGAACGCTAAAAGAACTTATTTCGGAAAGTTTCATCAAATTTCATCTTGATTTACACCGCCAAACAAAAATATTTGCCCAAAAGGAATCACCACCTTAAATTGCTAAGCCCCGCCCACTTTACTGATGGGGATGTCTTACGGCACAATTTGTTTGAAACCAATAATGAGGGGAGGGGGACTGTTCACAAAAGTTATGTCCTAATTTAGTAAATACTGTATTTTAAATTAAAATTAATTATATAACCTGATTAGAACATCTTCGTATTCCACTATACTTCAACTACAAATTAGATAAACTAGAGTAAAAAATCATTACTAGAATAAATTTACATCACACTCAATAAAATTTTATTCAAATGTTAAAACAGCAAAACTTTTAAAAATAAAACTTTGTAAAATTTCTTCTAGTTTTATATAATATGCTTTTTTAAATAAATGCGCCTCCAGTTAGTGTTTGCAGAAATATATGCATGAGGATAGAATTGCACACAACACATGCATATGCTTGTGAACTGTTACATTTGATTCGCCTAGTGACACTTTTAAAAGGACCAATCATAATTATTGGGCCACTTCAAAATTGGGCCAAGTCATACCAAACCGCACGTGTTTAGTGCGTATCAAAATTTATGTATGCATGTGTTTTACGATAAGACGCGTTAGTTGAATGCGTTGCTTCTACGCTTCGTAAGTGCTAATTAAAACACTAATTTTTCAGGCACAAAGCTTTCGTAGCATTAATATTAAGGCCAAATAAACAAATTGCAGGAATAGAAATCGGGCCCTTAGAATCTGAATAAAATGCAGGGGGGGGGTCAGAAGATGGAATAATTATTCACACAGCATTTTTGACTGCTTTAGTTTACTTGTTAGTTAGTAAATGAATACTGTTAATCCTTCACGTGTTTTTGAGATATGCAACCATCCGCCGGCACTAAAAACATTTCTCCTGGAATGAAAGGTGGGCAAGTAAAATATTCGCACATACTTTGCTAAAGCAGGGCCCGCCGGCGTAATAAATGACAGGGATAGGTGTAGGTTATTCGTGGGAGAGCATTGGACTAAAGAAACAGATGCAGCAAAGATTCATCACGAAACCGAGTATTAATCGTTGAGTAGTCACGAGTTGACAATGTCTGTACCAAAGTTGAGTTATAAAATTTAAACAAAAGTGGCAAAACAATAAAAGGTGTACAAGTTTAGTGTGCCTATAATTTGAAGTGATAGTGAACTTTGGGTAAAACTGAATTTCTGGTGATTGCGTTTTGGACATCTTGTTGTCACCTTGTATTTACAGCCAGTAAAATTACGTTACGTTCCCCTTTTATCATCTGCTGAACGGAAAGAATAGTTTGGAGGTAAGGCTTCTAGTAAACGATATATATGTAACTGGAATGTTAAACGAGACCATTAGGGCGAAGTTTACTGGTGATGCGAATAAGCGAGCATATAAATCAGGAGTTCTAGTTTTACAGTGCGTGTGTGTCTTCCTTAAAAGACCAGTCGTCCATAATTAGTGTTAGTTAACTATACAATTGTTTTAGTAAATATGGCCGCAGGAGGACAACCACCCCCATGGCTTGCCGCTGGGAGAGGGCGGGCCAACCCTCGGGATCCCTCGCACCCCGGGGGGCCTGGGGAGGGCAAGCGAGTCCCTCCTTCAACGTTCTGCTTGTCGGGCCGCTCTAAGCGGGGTCACCGTGCTGGAGGGCCAGCTCAATGGCGTACTGCTGCAGGTGTCGTCGCCTGGTCCCGAACCTGCAACGCGAAAAGCGTTGGAGGTTGCCATCGCTCGCTTCGAGCAGGCATGGAAGCAGTGCCATGAGCGGCTCAGGTGGGCGGAGCGGGAGGGTCAGGCCAGTTTTCACCAGTATTAAGCCCTCCCTCCCTATTTCTTTGAATTAAATTAAAATGATTTTTATTAATTTTTGTAAAAGATAAAAGTTAGTCATATTATTTTTGTGAAGAAATTAAACACGTACAAAATTCAATGTAAAGGAGATGAAGTATAGTGAAGGTTTGAAATACAAAGTACAAAGTAGTCGGAAATATAGTAGATATACCTGCAGTAGTATTTGAACCTGCACAGGACAAATTGTATCAAGTCAAGTTGAATTTTCAATTATGCGGATAACTTTTGGCAGGGATTTAACTAAGCAAGAAAAAATTAAAAATTTCTGTGTTCTAGATATGAATCAAATTCCAGATGAGCCCACTCCTATTTCTGGTGGAGGAGTGAACCGCCCAACAGCCGAACCTTATTGCTGGCTTTTTGCTCCTGAAATTGAAGAACAGATTCTAAAAATCGAATCTGGTTTTTCGAGCTCAAAAGCTTCCATTTGAAGCGGGGAACCGTTGAATGACATTAAAGAACATTTGTCCGACCAAAAATTGAAGTTATCCAAACTCAAAGAACTCATCCGGGAGGCCGAGAAAAAAATGACGGAGGCCCCACTTGACGGCCCGAATTCAAATTGGGGGAAACAAAGGTTCGCTGTTGGTTTGGCGAGCCGCTCCTGCTCTGAAGCTGTTACAACGATTGCTGCAGAGGTAATCTATCTCATATTTATTATTATTTTTTAAAGGTAAAAAGGGAGACTTCAAGGATAAATTCTAGTTCTAATTTGGACATGTAGGCACAATATTTGCAAAAGGTACACAGCGGCTATACATTATACCTAGTACATGTAAATAACATGTAAACCTAGTACAGTACAGTAAATGTAACTATGCCTAGTTTGTAAAAATGAGGCAGAATTTGTTATGGTATAGATATGCGAGTGTATATGTCGCAGTCTAAAAGCATTTTCCGTCCAGTTTAGACATTGAAAACGTGAAAACTTTAAAGGATTTAAACTTAAACTGAAACTTTATAGCCGCGGTACCTTTGCAAATATTGGCCACACACCCGAAACCCACAAAAAAAAAAGAGAGGAGACACCGCGGCGAGGAGCAGGCCTCAAGAACGCGGCCAATGCGAACACATTAGCCCATCAGAGAGGGAAACGGAATTTGGCGGACCAAAGCAAGCATCAACAACACCCAAAGGAGTGAGCCGAAAAACCAGATTCGATTAGAACGCCAACAGGGCAAAAAGCCAGCGCACACCAAGGGGGGACACGGGTTGACAGAACAGAAATTTTGAACAAACCGCCAAAAGTTACCACAGGAATCAAGTGGCAATGCCGGAGGCACGCAGAATAGATTCCGAATTTATGTTGATTCCATAAGAATGCCGAGGAGGGAGAAGAAGAATAGCAGTGTAAAAAGAGGAGAATTGTAGGATAGAGGAGGGAATAGAGTCAAAAGAGCCGCAGGATGAAAGGAAAATTTAAAGGATTAAATAAAGAAATATAGTAAAAATGAAAAGGAAGCAAATAGAATAGAATACGAAGCCTATAAAAAATAATAATAAATAGAGATAGATACCCCGGAAAGCAGAGAGGAGGGCGCAAAACCAAGGAAGCCTGATCGGAAGGGGCGCACAGCGGGAGGGAGGAAAAAGGAAAAAGAGGCAAACCCCGAGAAGGAGCGAAAAAAGACGTGGGGACAGGAGAAAAAGCCAGAAAAGGCGGGGGGGGACCCACCAGAAATAGAGGGGACGGGATAAAATAAGAAATTTGAAAGAACCGAAAAAGACCGAAATTGAAAAAAGCGAAGCGGAGGCAAAGGAAGCAGGAAAAATTCCGAATGAGACAAAAAAACCAAGAGGGTAGAAACAGAAGAAGAAAGAAAGAGTTGTAAAAAGAGGAGAATGTAGGAAGAAGGGGAAGCGCAGCTAAAAGATTTCCGCAGTTAGAATGAAAACGGAAAATTAAAGGATTAAACTAAACGAAATTATAGCGCGGACTTTGAAAAGGCCAAGTCAAATT
Organism: Trissonchulus latispiculum; assembly: GCA_030248195.1. Taxonomy (NCBI): domain Eukaryota; kingdom Metazoa; phylum Nematoda; class Enoplea; order Enoplida; family Ironidae; genus Trissonchulus; species Trissonchulus latispiculum. The sequence continues at coordinate 4,473 of JASAND010013303.1, forward strand.
AGAACTAGAATTACCTGAAGCCTTTATAAAAAAAAAAAAGAAGGAGAGACGTGAGTAGTCAGAAGGGGAAGATCCAAAGCGGAGATTGTTCCCCAATTGAATCGGCAAAAGAAGCGCATTTTCCGATCCAGAGGTGGTGGAAATCAATTTTGGCGGAAAGTCAAGCATCAAGGTCCCATTCAAAGGGTTGAGCGGAAAACGGATAGATTTTAGAAGTCCAACGGGAGGGAAAAAAGCCAGCAATGGAACGGAAACTGTGGGGATTCCAGAGAAGAGAGACTGGAATTGATCAATAGAACACCGAGAATTTTTTTGTTGGCGACCGCCAAAAATCAACTCAGAACCGGTGATGTTGCAATTGCCGGAGGTCAAAACTACTGTAGGAACTACTAATTCCGGACTGACGATTCAAACCTCACCAACTCACTCACACATGAATTTTGTTCATTTCTTCACAAAAATAATATGACTATCTTTTTATCTTTACAAAAAAAATTAGATAAAAATTAATTTAATTCAAAGAAATAGAGAGGGAGGGCTTGAATACAATTGGAGAGAAATGGCCTGACCTCCCGCTCGCCCACCTGAGCTCGCTCATGGCACTGCTTCCGTGCCTGCTCGAAGCGAGCGATGGTAACCTCCAACGCTTTTCGCGTTGCAGGTTCGGGACCAGGCGACGACACCTGCACCAGAAATGCAACGAGCTGCCTCTTCCCGCATGGCGACCCTGCCGAGAGCGGCCCGGACACGTTGAAAGGAGCTGAAGGAGGACTCGCTTGCCCTCCCGGCCCCCCCGGGTGCGACGGATCCCGAGGGTTAGCTTCCCTCTCGCAATGGCAAGCCATGGGGGTGGTGGCTCCTCCCTGCGGCCATATTTACTAAAACTGGTGGTATAGATTAACTAACACTAATTATGGACGACTGGTCTTTAAGGAGACACACACCCAAACTTAGAACTCCATGATTTATATGCTCGCTGATTCGCATCACCAGCAAACTTCGCCTTAATGGTCTCGTTTACCGATTCCGGTTGCATATATATCGTTTACTAGAAGCCTTACTCCAAACTATTCTTTCCGTTCAGCGAGATGATAAAAGGGGAACGTAACGTGCAATTTTGCAAACTGTAAATATAAGGTGACAACAAGATGTCCAAAACGCAATACAGAAATTCAGTTTTACCAAAGTTCACTATCACTTCAAATTATAGGCGCACTAAACTTGCACACCTTTTATTGTTTTGCCACTTTTTGTTTAAATTTATAACTCAACTTGGTACAGATGAGTCGTCAACCTCGTGACAACCCAACGATTAATACTCGGTTTCGTGACAGTAATCTTGCTGCAGTCTCTTCTTAGTCCATGTGCTCTTCCACGAATAACCCACACCTATCCCTGTCATTTATTACGCCGGCAGCACTGCTTTAGCAAAGTATGTGCGAATATTTTTTACCCACCTTCATTCCAGTGAGAAATGTTTTTAGTGCCGTCGGATGGTTGCATATCTCAAAAACACATGAAGAACTAACAGTATTCATTTACTAACTTAGAACAAGTACAAACTAAAGCAGTCAAAAATGCTGTGGGAAATAATTGATTCCATCTTCTGACCCCCCCCCCCCCCCCCATTTTATTCAGATTCTGCAGTCCGATTTCTATTCCTGCAATTTGTTTATTTGGCCTTAATATTAATGCTACTGGAAAAGCTTTTTGCCTGAAAATTAGTGTTTTAATTAGCACTTACAAGCGTAGAAGCAATGCTCATTCAACTAACGCGTCTTATCGTAAAACACATGCATACATAAATTTTGATACGCAAACGCGTTAATGCGGTCTGGTATGACTTGGCCCCAATTTTGAAATTGGCCCAACAATTATGATTGGTCCCTTTAAAAGTGTCGCCAGGCGAATCAAATGTAACAGTTCACAAGCATATGCATGCTGTTGTGTGAATTTATCCTCATGCATATATTTCTGCAAACACTAACTGGAGGCGCATTTATTTTAAAAAAGCATATTATATAAAACTAGAAGAAATTTTACAAAGTTTTATTTTTAAAAGTTTTGCTGTTTTAACATTTGAATAAAATTTTATTGAGTGTGATGTAAATTTATTCTAGTAATGATTTTTTACTCCTATTCTAAATTTGTAGTTGAAGTATAGTGAATACGAAGATGTTCTAATCAGGTTATATAATTAATTTTTAATTTAAAATACAGTATTTACTAAATTAGGACATAACTTCCTTGTGAACAGTCCCCCCTCCCCTCATTATTGGTTTCAAACAAATTGTGCCGTAAGACATCCCCATCAGTAAAGTGGGCGGGGCTAGCAATTTAAGGTGGTGATTGGGCAAATATTTTGTTTGGTATAAATCAAGATGAAATTTGATGAAACTTTCCGAAATAAGTTCTTTTAGCGTTCTAACACCCTCCGCGCAATCCCGATTCAAAAATTCGAGATTTCCGGTCTGAGTGGTTTTTCCCAATTTCTGAACGTTTGGCAGCTGCTATACAGCTATGACTATATTCATTCGAAACGTCTCATTGAGCTTCACATTTTTGCCTTTTAAAGTAAGTTTCTAGCTTTTCTCTACCGTGAGATATAGCCGATTTTCTTGTTTTGGCGTCGAAAACTTGTCATTTTTGCAGAAATCAAATTATCCAACATATTTCTTGAACTACAGAAAGCTGCAAAATCAAACTGGGGAAGTCGATCTGAAGGTCTCACAGGGACAAATTATCCAACGCATGATCGTCTTCCAACCGCTATCCTGTAGGCTGCTATCATAAAAAATGTAGTTTTTGCAAAAACGCGACCAATTTTTCCAAAGATTGTGGAGCATTCACCATGCAAGCTGGAGGGCTGCTACTGAACAAATGTGTTCTGCACAAATATACCCAGGGACGATTTTTTAGTTGCCCCGATTCCTGCTTTCTAGCTAAAGTAATCACCTGATAAAATTTGGAAAAAGTAGGCAAAATACAGGTTACGCACACATTTCAGCTTATTTCTCTATAACGAAGAGCGATTTTACAATAAATAAAAAATCGTCCCCAGCTATTTGATGGAGGTATCGAATGATATAACCGATGTCTCGTGAAAAAATTTACTTGAGTCTGCAAAAATTCTGGAATATTATACTTTTTCTAAAATGTGTTAAAAATATTTTAGAAAAGCAACATTAGTTTCATTGTATTCATTAAAAAGAGAAAATGTCAAGCTACATTTTGATATAAGAATGGCTTCTTAACTCCAAGTAATGAATGAGTAATAATGGTGTAAACTTTATGAGGCCAAAGGGAATCACCACCTTAAGGCCGTGCACCCCTTACGTGCACATATAGTTGCAGAAAGCGCAATTATTGCCCGATTTCATTCAAATTTTCAGAAAATACATCCAGAATGATAATGAGTGTCCTATAAAAACGCCAGCTACATAGCGCTCATGTACAGTGAGAAACAAAAATTTGAAGTTCTAGAACTATATATAGAAAATTATGCCCAGCGACTATAATCATTTTAAAGCTTATTATGTGCTCTACAACTTTGCTTTTAGACATAAGTCTCTAGCTCGTATCGTTTTTGAGCAGTGAATTTTTGAACACTTTTTGCTCGAAAATTGGTTATTTTTGACTCGATCTTGCTGAATACAGTTTTTGTCGAATTGCAGTCAGTGTACACTACAAACGTATGCAAGTTTATACTCAAATTAAAGAGCTTCGAAAGAGGCACAAATTAGGTTAATTAGAGCCCTGTACACTGAATGAGTCTAAAGTTCTGGGCAAATAACTGATTGTCAAATTGCGGCCAAAAGTTTTTGACCGAAGATTGCTCCACAACCAATGAGTGGATCTAAAAGATATACTACACATAGTATGTTTGGACAGTTTGCCCGGGGCGGTTTTTTATTTTTCTCTTTATCAGCCTCCAATCAAGAGCAATGATTTTTCAAAGTTGAATAAAATGCCAATTTTCAGAAAATGCTCAATTGCTGCATACTGAAACGATATTTTGACAAAATCAAAAAACCGTCCCTGGAAAATTATCTCAGAAACACATTGGAAACTATCATTTTCTTGTTGCGTAAACTTTTTCCAGAAAAACATTTGGTCAAAAATTGGGGCTATGTATGGTAAATTTGCGACCAATACAAACCAGGTAGTCACATTTCAATGATACTAAACGACGCAGAAGATGTAGAGCTTCATTTTGATATGTGGCTTAATTCATAGCTCCCAATATTGAGTAAATTATAGCTTTCCAAAGTGGACTGAATGTAAGGGAAGTGCGACCTTAAGTGACAGTTGGGCCAAACTAGAATACACCACATGTGCTATTATAGGCCTTACGTTTTATAAGAGGGGTTCATACATATACACATACGCGCATGGCATGTCATACACACATATGCACATTTATGTATATGCGTACTTGGGTTACCCAGATTCTGGCATCTTAATACCGTAAGACAAACACTGAACCTTAGTAAATTGGTATGTGCAACTAACGGACTTCTTATTTCCATTCCATATATAAATCATACAACACGAGAACTACATATATACATATGGGCCAAGCAATTACGAGTAGGAGGCGAAGTGACAAGGAGAGTATTTTTTAAATTTTGCCTTTGCGTACAAAACAGGCAAGGTTGCTTTATTCACACCATGAGAAGGAAACTTCGAAAGAGGGCTTTCGATTTCATTGGGAGGGAGTGATATGACGATGGTAATAATAACTAAAGTTGAAAAATGATTATTTCTTCTTGAAAGGCCGGTTTGAGAATCTACCTAAACCTTACTTACGTATCTAAGCAGGAAGAAATCCTAGTAATAAAATTCGTGTACTAAGAAATTTGTAATAGAACTTTCAGACGTTGTACTATTGGTATTTTGAATGCCTTTCACTTGTGTCGTGTGTTGTGTTTAATTGGAATAATGAAAACTACCGAAAGACTTTGTGTCTACTGTATTGGCGTATTCAAAAAGTCATGTGACTATAGCTATTGGAAGATTATTTGGGAATGGGGAAGTGTTAAAGGAAATTCCAGGAACTACAGTAAGACAGGCATTTTGAAGATGTTTCAGAAGACTTTTGAGAGCTTTTGTATTTCCGCTGAAAGTCCGAAAAGATCGTAAACATAATTAGTAAAAGCGACACAAAAGTTGCCGCCATGACTTGACGGATTGGACCTAAGTTTCAAGGAGAACAGAAGCGAAAAGTAGCAGAAACAGTAACTAACATAACCATGATTGCGAAAAAGAGAAAAAAGGGAACAAATGCGGGAGGCGGGGAATTATACTATATAAAGTGTTGCTGTAACGTAGTTATTGCCACTTCTGCTGTTAAAGTAAGAATCTTGTGCCGTGCAAAAAAGACTGCAGAGAACCTAGTAGAAAGTTGGTTAGACTTGATGTTGACGATTCACCTGGATAGACTGATATATATATATATATATATACATATATATATATATATACGTGGCAGGCCCAGAGTGATAAACCTAAGCCTAACAATCAAAGGGTACATACTCTATCAGAACTATCAGAACGTTCAGGCCCAAGTGCGAGGGTGATAAATCCAACACCTGCAACTTCTCCTGCCTCAACTGAGATTCCACTGCGCTCTGCTACCAGATATCGGGCCTACGAACTGCCGTGCCACATGTTGAAATTTTCGTTCATATTTACTATCCCTAAAAAAGAGATTTAAAAATGCTTCCAAAATATAGACTGCACAGCAGCAGTCGCACATAACACTACATAAAAGGGATATAACTGGCATTTCCAGATTATAATTCTTGATTTAATAGAATATATATTAAAAAACTAAAATAAAGTTTCTAAGTTACCTTAGGTTTCAGGAAGAATTCCTGAAGTGGCACCAGTTGGCCTGACCGAGGGAGCAAGGCTTGGCAGTTTACCCTCGGAACCGCCCCACCCCAGCCCACTGTGGGAACTCTCTCCCCACGGAAAAAAGTTCGAAATTTAGGGATTGGAGGGCGAGTCATGCGCCTCAATCTACTCCAAGCCGCAGCGGATGCCCCCAAGCCGGCCTGCGATTTGGTCGGTCCAGCAGAGGCAATCCTCCAGGGGAGTACCACCACGGTACCAGTCCCGGAGATCGCAGATATCCCAGATATCGCGTATCCCCTGGATATCCGTGCCTAACTGCGGGTAATTTGAAAAAGTCAGAGGCGGAATGTATGCCTCTCTAGGTGGAAGTTCCCCGGGAGTTCAAGGGACCAGTTTGACTTGCAGCAGCCATTAATGTAATTTAAAATCTAAAAGCAAACACAGGTATGTACAACATTGAAACTTCAATTAAAGTTTTAACAACTTCACTTTAAAGTTACACTAACTGTGCATAAAAAATTGGAAAACCTAAATGACGTTTGTGATTAGAAACTGTGATATATATATAATATATAATATATAATATATATATATATATATATATATATATATATATATATATATATATATATATATATATATATATATACTATTCCAGGGTGCAACTTCTTTACGTGTCGATTTTTACAAGATCATTAAACATTTCCTGTTAATTTTAACAATATTAATTGTTTTTGGGTTCTTTTCCCCCCATCTCAATAAAACCAACCTACCCCCTCCGCCACAAGTGTTTAAATACTGGGTGGACGTGGATGGTCTGGATTGCCGGTCTGCTCCACGTACCGTAAGCGGAAATGTAACCGCTGACAGGAGGTGGCGAGCCGGTCAAGTGTCAGTCCCACCTCCTCCCGGGCCTTCTCCCCCTGCTCTATTAAAGCAGTCAATGCCTGGAGGTCCCCCTCGACCACAGCTACAGCACTTAGAGCACTGCGCGCTGCTGGGCCGGGAGCGGCTAGGACCACATGGGGAGACCTGCCAGGTAGTAGAGGAGAGGGCCCTCCGTCTCCCCTCGGCCAGGAGCTACGGGCGGCACAGGACCTTCCATCCCCCGACCGTGCCCACGACCGCGACCGGGCGCATTTCCATTATCGGCCATTATTTCAAATTAAGTAAATTTGAATACCCTAAACCAAATTAATAAGTCATCAACAAAAAATGTAACATAAACTAAGCCGAGCTGCTTTTCAAGGGACTGACTCTATGGGTTCTCTAAACCGAGTTTTCACGGCGACCCGGAGGGTCGAGCTTTTCCGGCTCTGTCGGAAGGAAAGAAATAACAAAAAACGGGGAACCTAGATGCATCGTAAGGCCTGTCTCTCTTTAACTGTAGTACTAGGTACACTGTTAAAAAATTGGTACGGTGAAGCCATGTTAAGAATTTCAGTAAAGCCTCACTTGTATAAAACAAATTTTCGTTAAGTATCAATATCAAAATCAATTAATCAATTAATATCATAAATGGCATTCGTATTAACAGCAGAAAGTGGTGAATTAATGAACCAAAGATACGATTATAGTCAGATAATTATTATAGCTTGAATTGTAACTGGAGTTCGTTACAAGGATTGGGTAGTAAACGGCCGCTCTCAAGTAAACGATGGACCTAAGTTCCACTCAAAACAGTTTATATTTAGACAAGGGGCTCAGTTCTTCCTCTTTATTGTTTCCAAAATTTTGTCAACACTCTGTCTTGCAAAGCCATTGCGTTCGATTTACAATTGTGCCGGCAGAGTTAATGTCTTCTTCGGCAATAACTATGCAGTTTTGCATCTGAATAACGAAAAGAAAAATTTAAACACAAATCCTTTGCTTAAGTTTCTTTAAATAATATAGTTATAATAAAAGCGTTAAAAAATAAAACCTGTCCGTTCCTGGATGCGATCATAAATTCTCCACAATTCTCCCCCCCCCCAATTCTCCCAATTCTCCACTTGCTATCCTATGGTCTTTGCAATCCTCTTTGGATAGGATTGGGCAGTATATTTTATTTAATGGCCTTTTTTCCGCTTTATTTGATAAATATCCCATAAGTGCGATTTGCAGGACCCAATTTCTATTTGCACACAGGAAATATACACACGCCCGTATTAATGAATATATATACACACATCTATACATGCACCTATACGGAAATGCAGACGTAAAAAAGGTCTCAGTTTGAAACACATGTACTGACTAATATCATCACCCCTTTTCACAACTCCTAATGATTAATCACCACAATAGTAGCACTGTACGTTGGGGTTTGTACCTGTAAAAATCTGTATGTGCCAAAAATGGATCAGTATAATTTAGGAATTGTGGTTACTATACGTCTGTAACATGCATCTGGGGGAATTTTTTTATTACATTTTAACAGTTTTTTTTTGCTACGGACTTATCCACCATCAAGGCACTACATGAGGCCTATACGGTGATGCTCTCCGCAGTCCTTTGAAAGTGGACAAGAAAGCGGAGAAGCGAAGATCACGGACAGAAAACGTGATCCCCAAGCCAAGTCGGTGTACGGTTATTGGCACATGGCCGCAGTCACACCCAAGGCAAACGACGTTGACTGTTAGCAACAAAGTTTGCCCCCCGCATACCTCGAGTGACTAAGATGGCTGAAAACTCAGTAGGGCTACTCGGAAAGCCTGGGGTCAAAAAAATGGCTGCAGAAGCAAGGAACGAAGGGTTAGAGCCGAGTCTCAAGATAGGAAAGAATGAAAGTCCACTTCTTTGATTTATTCGAAGTTAAATTGCAAAGAAACTTTTCCCCCCATGCTCATTACAACTTTAATCTCAATTCGATTTATATATTATAACTTTTTGAATCTAATTTATTTTAAACTTAAGGAAAATTGAATTCTAAAACTTAGCTGTTTGATGTTCCTATTGAAACTTCTTTATGTTAATCCACATTCCATTTGAAAATCCATTTCATAGAACCATATTCCATAGTGATCCACTTCAGGATTTGATATGTTGGACACAGGAGGGACCATACACACCTCCTGTGCCGTCGATCTTCTCTCTGAAACAAAGAATTAAAATAGAATTAATGTTCCTGAAACTTACTTTAAATGCAGCTACCTGCTGCAACGTACGCGATCAGATCCCCTCCATTTTAACAGTTTAACAAAGAAAAAAATCGCTAAACCTAAACGGGGGTTTCGCTTGTTCAAAGGGGAAGTGATGTGACGGATCGAATCTAGCACATTGCGACAATATCAAAGATGCAAATCTATCAACGACTTCTAGCTACATAACTTAACATTATGTAATGCCTATGGTTTGCTGCGTACTGCAGCTGTAGCTCTTTTCTAGCTTTACTGCTGGTGGCAGTCTTGTTTTCGTGAATGTGAAGCTGGCGTAAGCTACCGTAGGACCACCATATTGTTTATTGGTGGATTTCTGGAAGTCATATAAATGTAATTATTGGATGGAAAATTGGTCTGGGGGAAGGGTTTTCGATAATTCTAGGAATTACCATAAGTTTGACATTTTTACGAATATTTTATAGAATTTTCACACGTTTTATATTTCCGCCAAAAGTCCAAAATTATCGAAAACACAATTAACAAAGACAGAACCTAAAAGGGGCCGCCTCGATTTGAAGAATAGCAGGCCCGACTTTGGAAGGAACAGAAGTGCAGAAGCCCAAAAAGAGCCTGAAATAGGCCCTAGGAAGACTATCGACGTAATAGGAGGGCGGGGTTTAACAAAGTATAAAATTATCTGCAACCATTGTTTTAGTGCTCAGTTTGTTGCAGTGGCTTGGTGTACGCTTTGTTGCGAAAGTAAAAGCGAAGTAAACGAACAAACGACTTTGACTTGGATTTATTTAGAGGACTTCGTCTAGGATAGGCTTGTCAGCGATCCACATAGTGAGGTTTAGTTCTAGTTTAGAGGCCGAGGGTTCACACCTAAGCCGTTAAATTAAACCAAATTTAGAATATTTGTGTGGAAGTCAGTGTGAGGGTGAAATCCCAGCCCTTGATAGAGTTTGCCAAAGTTTCAAAGCCAGTGTGAGGGTGCGATCCCAGCACTTGACAGTTGAGAGGTTTAACAGTAAATTTCCACTGCGCCGGCTTCACGTTCTGCTACTAATTACCTGGTACACTCTCAGTTCTACCTTGCCACAGTAGCTTACCTCTATAGTATACGGATAAGGAAGTCAGCTTAACACAAACATGTACTCACACGCACTGTACCTGACTGTACCCTGTAATCAATACCTGAGGAAGAGGAACCCTCAGTTAGTCTAGAAGGAAGAGTTAAGCTAGTAGTAATACATATAGCAAGAGGAAGAAAGAAGCAATTAAGTTATTGGTGAAGATTAACTATTCTTCCATTACTATCGGTCAATTTAAAGCCTCGAGTCAGAAAAGAGTTGGCAACCCTGGTACTCATCATTACTGTACATTGTCATATTCTACAGACTATTGTCCATTTTATATTCAGTATTTTAACTTTGCCTTAATCGGGTTGTTGAAAGATCTGCCTGTTAAATATAAATTAAACTGTCGAGTCTCCAACTTGTCTTAGTTAGGAACAACCTTGCTGAACAGATCCTGTTGCGATCTCATTGCTGAATAGATCCTGTTGAGATCTCATCGCTGAACAAGATCCTGTTGAGATCTCATTGCTGAACCAGATCCTGTTGCGATCTTACCGCTGAAAACGATTCGGTTGCGATCAGTCCAAACGACACCTAACTAAACGAACTCACGACCATTACCCTACTTAGGTTAGCTATAGGACTCTCTGATTCTGGACACATCACCTTTCAGAGATTCGGTATTTAAGTCTGCTAATTCCCAGTAGACGCGCTGACCTTCCGTTGTAATCTAGCGAGTTTACCCCTGGAGGATCAAAAGAAATGATAAGTTTACCCCTGCGAAACTCAATCTCAATTTTACTCGCTTCATTACACATGCCATGCTTGGACCAAATTCGTGAAGTCCGCGCAATCTAGTACCATAACTGGGCAGGCTTTTTCTCCGACGAAGGGTGGAAATCAGGTGCGTTCTCCTGGAAAATGGGTACTGTATGTTTTGGTGCATAACTTGAACCCACAAGCCTTTATTTGAAAACAAAAATAACACTGTGTATAGTCGATTCTCTGGTTGCAGTTCGCTGTGGTTAATTAATCATTTAATCTATAAAATTATGCAAACTGAACATGCTTAGCTCCCGAAAGTAATCACGGGGGTCTGGGGGCGGACTCCCCTCCCAGAAGTTGAAGAATGTTTGCAGTCAAGACTCCTCCCAGGAATTAATTTAAAGAAATTACGCGATCAATTACGGAGGTGCAGTATGGCCAGTTTTTGGAATATTGTATATATCTTGTCTAATTGTATATATATATATATATATATATATATATATATATATATATATATATATATATATATATATATAGTATATAGAAAATATACGTATTTGCTTATATATTTTCAAGTGAAAAATCTGTATGACTAGCAGGTTGCTGATACATCCAGGTTTTTAGATTTGCGTCGACTTTGCTTCCCGCTAAATTTAAGTTGCGTCCCGTTAAGAAATTTTGCGTCCAGAAAAATTATGTTTTAGCGTGTTTTTGGTGCAAAAAAGTTGGATTTATGAACATTTCGATAATTTCGTTAGTGTAACATGAATTACTCTTATGACAGACAATTTGAACGTTTAGTCGTGCTTAATTGCAATGCACGACTACAAGATACACATAGATACGTCCACACGACGGGGGTCTGGGGAAACCCACCAGAAGTTGATGAAATCTTTTACAATTACTGGAAAATCCGTAATGGAAATGTTTAAGAGGTTGAATTTGGCATCTGTTGCACATCTTAAACGCGTGTATTGTGACTCATTTTCGTATTATTGGTTTGGAAGACGTTTTTCCAATGTTTCAATGTTATTGTTAAACTAATAAATGTAGTAAAGGTTATTACAGGGTTGAGTCTTTTTTTCAGATGGTACAAAGTCGTCCCAGGTGGTACAAAATTGTTCCTGGCTGGGACAGATGTGTACCAGCCTGGTACAAAGTTGTCCCAGGGGCAGGATTCTTAACAGGGGCTGGTACAGATGTGTACCAGCCGGTACATATGTGTACCAGCCTGGGACAAAGTCGTCCCAGGGGTAGGATTCTTAACAGGGGCTGGTACAGATGTGTACCAGCCGGTACAGATGTGTACCACCTGGGACAAAGTCGTACCACCGTATTAAGGGAGAGGTGGTACACTAATGTACCGTCTGGTACAATAGTGTTCCATGACCGTAGAATATGTTCCTGAGCACGTAGAAAGTCGTGGTATAGCTCAAATTGCAGCTAGCTGCGCGATCTTGCTTGTGGCGACAGGCAATTCAACAGAAACGGTGATTTGTATCGAATAGTCAAAAAACTTAATATGTCTGAAAGTACAAAAAATTTCAGACAACTTAGTAGGTGTTTTCCAAACTCTAACAACCCATACTTTCAGTCTGGTACGCATGTGTACCATGTGGGTGCGATGACGTGTTAGGAATGTACTACGTCTAATGAAGTGAGTAAAGTTAAGATTAAGTTGAGCAACTAATCTCTTATGGCATGACTGGTGAAAGTGGGAGTAAAACGATTAGGATAAAGAGCGAAACTGGGCTTTGTAGATATACCATATCTTGTTCTCACAAGTTCCAAAAACCACATTTTCGAGTTGTCCGATGGCTAACATGGAAGCGTCGGGCGGTGGTGCCCATATTTGGGTAGCCATGACTCGTGAGAATGATGAACCACCGGATTTAGTCTACTTTGAAGGATACATGAAGTTTTGTGGACGGACAATTCCCAAAAGTGTATCGAAACTATTGTTTCAAAGTCATGGTCTGAAATATGGGTATATGTCAAAGTCCTCTGAACGATAGTCTGAACCGTTTGCGGAGATTTGGGTATCGTTAGAAAGCTCTTGATGCGCTGATTTCAGAACTGCAAGACATTACTTGAACCGTTCAGATATGCGACCTGTGCGGCCCAAAAATATCCGATTTTCAGCAAAGTCAAAACTTCCCAAAGTTGATTTTTCGAGTTGTCTGGTACCTACTATAGACTTACCGAGCAGCCGTTTTCATATTTGCGTACCCAGGACCCGAGAAAATGCTAATCCACCGGCCTTCCGTTAAAACACTGCATACAAAAAATTTTGAGGAGGGACATTTTCAAAAAGTGCATCGAGACTTTTGGTTCAGAATTTTGGTCTGAAAGTTGGGTGTATGTCAAAGTCCTCTGAACGATAGTCTGAACCGTTTGCGGAGATCTGGGTATCGTTAGAAAACTCTTGATGCGCTGATTTCAGAACTGCAAGCCATTACGTGATACGTTTAATGTGCGACCTGTGCGGCCCAAAAATGTCCTATTTTCAGCAAAGTCAAAACCTCCCAAAGTTGATTTTTCGAGTTGTCCGATGGCTAACAAGGAACCACTGCGCTGTGGTACCTATATGTGCGTACCCGGGACCCATAAGAATGCTAATCCACCGGCCTTCCGTTGAAACACTGCATACAAAAAATTTTGTGGACGGACATTGTCAAAAAGTGCATCGAGACTTTTGGTTCAGAATCTTGGTCTGAAAGTTGGGTGTATGTCAAAGTCCTCTGAACGATAGTCTGAACCGTTTGCGGAGATCTGGACATTATTAGAAAGCTCTCGCTGCGCTGATTTCAAAACTGTAAGCCTAAGCCTGATTGGTTGAGATTTGCGACCTGTGAGATCAAAAATGTCCAAATTTCAGCAACATTGGAACCTCCAAAACTCGAGTTTTTGAGTTGTCTGGTAGCTACTATAGACTTACTGTGCAGTCGTTTTCATATTTGCGTACCCAGGATCCGAGAAAATGCTAATCCACCGGCCTTCCGTTAAAACACTGCAAACAAAAAATTTTGAGGAGGGACATTTTCAAAAAGTGCATCGAGACTTTTGGTTTAGAATCTTGGTCTGAAATTTGGGTGAAAGTGAAAATCTCCTGAACGATAGGCTGAATCGTTTGTGGACATCTGGACACTATTGGAAAGCTCTTGCTGTGCTGATTTCAAAACCGGAAGCCAAAGTCTGATTGGTTGATATTTACGACCTGTGTGTCCAAAAATGTCCGAAATTCAGCAAAAGCAGAACTTCCAAAAGTCGAATTTTCAAGTTGTCTGATAGCTAACTTGGATTCACTTGACGGTGGTGTCCATATATCCGTACCCAGGACCCATGAGAACACTAATCAGCCGGACTTCTTTTAAAACATTGCATACAAAAAAGTTTGAGGAGGGACATAGTAAAAAAGTGAATCGAGACTCTGTGTTAAATTTCTCCTTCTTAATTGTCGTCTGACTTTCGATAGAAACTTTTATTGGGAACATATGTGTACCAAGTACGTCAGGAGTCCGTCTGAATTGGGTTAAAATCTTGAAAGTGGTACACAATTGTACCAAAGATGAGACTCTATCAAGAGTCAGACGAATCCCAAGATTGACCTGGTACATATTTGTACCAAGTCATTTCAGAAATCCGTCTGAAACGTGTTCGAATATTGCAACTGGTACACAATTGTACCAGTCTTAAGATTCGAACAACAGTCAGACGAATTACAAGATTGACCTGGTACATATGTGTACCATGTCATTTTAGAAATCCGTCTGAATCGTGTAAGAATCTTGCAACCGGTACACATTTGTACCAAAACTAAGACCACAAACAAGAGTCAGACGAAATCTTCGTTTGAGGCAGTACATAATGTGCCCCAAGGTCCTTGCATCGACTTCGTTTGAAGCGGTACACATATGTGCACCAAGACAACTGCTTTCACTAAGCCTAACCCCAAGCCTAAGCCTAACGACCTCAGGAGGCAACAATCCAGAGACGACATAATACGACACGCATGTGCTACTAGGGGGATGCTAGGAGATCGGGGAATGTTACTTCGGGCTCCACGCGATGAAAGGAAGCAGTTTTTGCAGGTTTAAAAATTTTAAAACCGGTGTCTAGTGAAAACGGTATATATTTCGCGAGTTACTAGAAGGTGGTGAAAAGCTGAAGTTGCCGCTTCAACTAGGGAAAAGGTCCAACTAGTTCACCTGAATTTTATGGCGTCAGCCGTTTGGCGGCATTAACTTGTTGCAATAACATTTAAGTTGATGTGCACATATATAGAAAGCAATTGCCGGAACAAAGCTAGGGCCTGCCTGCGATCTGCCAGATACATAACTTGTTGAAATTACAGGTGCCAGCCGTTTATTCGTCTGACTGACGTTAGAGCCCTGGGCTTGGTACCTAGTTGTACCAGCCAGATACAGTATCTTAGGCTTCGGCTTTTACAGAACTTGTTGAAATTACAACAGTCAGCGGTTGATTCGTCTTACTAACGTTAGAGCCCTGGGCTTGGTACCTAGTTGTACCAGCCAGATACAGTATCTTAGGCTTCGGCTTTTACAGAACTTGTTGAAATTACAACAGTCAGCGGTTGATTCGTCTTACTAACGTTAGAGCCCTGGGCTTGGTACCTAGTTGTACCAGCCAGATACAGTATCTTAGGCTTCGGCTTTTACAGAACTTGTTGAAATTACAACAGTCAGCGGTTGATTCGTCTTACTAACGTTAGAGCCCTGGGCTTGGTACCTAGTTGTACCAGCCAGATACAGTATCTTAGGCTTCGGCTTTTACAGAACTTGTTGAAATTACAACAGTCAGCGGTTGATTCGTCAGACTGATGTTAGAGCCCTCGGCTTGGTACCTAGTTGTACCAGCCAGATACAGTATCTTAGGCTTCGGCTTTTACAGAACTTGTTGAAATTACAACAGTCAGCGGTTGATTCGTCTTACTAACGTTAGAGCCCTGGGCTTGGTACCTAGTTGTACCAGCCAGATACAGTATCTTAGGCTTCGGCTTTTACAGAACTTGTTGAAATTACAACAGTCAGCGGTTGATTCGTCAGACTGATGTTAGAGCCCTCGGCTTGGTACCTAGTTGTACCAGCCAGATACTGGATCTTAGGCTTCGGCTTACAGAACTTGTTGAAATTATATACATGAGTCAGACGGTTGATTCGTCTGACTCTTGTTAGAGTACGTAGCTTGGGACGTATGTGTACCACAGAAATAACTGAATAATGAGACTCGAACAACATTCAGACGTCTGAAATTCTGAATTTTCAGACACTCAGACGGTGCGAAACTGGTCTGAAAAATTTTTTCAGACGTGTTTTTCGGAGGCCTCTAGAGGTCGATGGTGTGAACCAATTTTGTCAGTTTTGGGTGCGCTGGAAAGACCAGATTGAGCTCGTTAAAATGAGCTATTACATGTCCCAAATGGTTCAGACATGCGTCCACAGCGGCCGTCTGAAAGTCGTCTGATTCGTCTGAAAATCGGCATTTTAACACTGTCTGAAAGTGCCTCCGTGTAATAGTCCACCAAAATTAATGAAATAGTTGCTAAATTAGTTATGAATTCGCCATCGAATAAGCGATACTTCTTGGTTTAGTATGACCATTATACCAAATGGCCAGAAATTCCATTTGTGCATCAATTTCTTGGAACCTCTTTTCGCAAGATTTGGCCTGCCAAGGGAATCACAAACAACGAACCACAATATCCGTTACAGAGTGACGGAACCAAGAATTCTCAGTTTTTCTTGGGTGTAAGATAAAAGAGAGGTAGTCGTCTTTCATAGAGCGGTTCCCTTGAAATTTGTCTGGAGGTTTTAGAATTGATAATAGAAACCGGAGACCCTGTATCGACCACAAAAGAGTAGTTAACAGTTCTACAGTCAATGGACAATTGCAAATTACAATTTATAGATCTCTTGTTAGCTTCTGTGATGTTGATGACGTCATCAGATGAATCTGAGGTATTGCACTGATCCTCTGCCAGATTCTTAACTCTAGATCGTGGAGCTCTTGACTTGACTTTACAAACCTTGGCAAAATCCCAACTTTATGACAATAATTGCAAGTCTTGCTTTTTGCGGAACAATTGTACTTGTCGTTAATATGATCAGTACCGCAATGCATACACTTGGTTTTCCGGGAACGGATTTGTGGCCTAGGCAGTGGTTTGGGGTGATGATGGGTTTTAGATGTGGTACACTTCGTGACCGCTTTGATTTGGTGTGACATAGTTGGCTTCTTTTCTTGGCCATTCAAGGTGATGGCATCCTTAGTTGCCTTTTCGATCCATAATAATATATTTTGGACTGCAAGACAAAATGCAAAGAAAATGGCGTTAGCAGTTTTCCAGTGTTCTGTTTGATCAACAAACTGCCTCCAGATTTATGTCATTTCTTCCGGAGTCTGAACGTCTTGCTAGGGCCAGCCAATCGTTTCCAATGCATTCTATAACTATGGACAGAATTTACTCTGGTTCAGTAAAACTTGAACTCGCACAAATTTGCACAGCGTTTCTCACCCATAGTTCTATTAGAAAAGGTGTGCTTCGGCCCATTAGTTATCGAGTGATACCCAACCAGAAAATTCGAAAAATCTTCACCCACAGCACATCAAAGGTTCCGACACATCAGAGCAGGTCAACATCGAAGCATTTCATTTCGCCAATAGCAGAATATACACATTGTTGCGCTAGCTGTACTTAGCGAATTGTGCACGAATTGCACAGTATTGGCAGATATGGGGCAACAACTGACCCGATATTCTCACAAAACATCAAACTGACTAAATATTATGAAACTAGAAATTAGTGACATCAAGAGTTCATAATTCTTTTACATTATAGAGGAGGAGTAAGTAGTAAGTAGTAACAAATGAAAACAAAGTTAAAAACAATTATCAACAATAACAAAGAAACTTTTCGAACGTTTTCAACATGTACAACTCAATATACTTCAAATATAGCTTTTTTAGTTCGCCCCACTCCAGTTGGAGTGGTGTCAGTATGGCGTTCACTTTGACTGGGGTGGGGGACTGACACAGAATAATTGCCTTGCAATTAACCGAGGCGTTTGACTTGGCCGGCGATGTGCCTATTGCTGCCTGTGCAACAAGCCCACCGCGGCTGCTCCATCCGAATGCGGCAGCTCCTTGGATTTTGAACAATTACCAGCAGGGGGATTTATGTGCTAAGTGCAGTGCCAGTTCCTGGCTCAGCTGAGCCACATATGTTAGGGAGACCGGCAGCATACCACTGACAAAACCATCAAATTGATAATGACATTATCTGTAGTTAGTGCTAACTTTGAATGTAGCATAAACTTCATTGTGAGCAGTGACTACTGAGCCAGTCTTTATGGTTTTTTGTTGATAATTAATTTCTTGCATAATTTGGTTAAGAGATAGCAATAAACATTATGGGACATTTTCCACCCATCACATCCGTCACTACCCCCAATGAAAAGGCTATTACTTTGCAGTTAGTAATTATTTTAAGTAATTAAACGGAATATATTCAACTTAGCTGTGACATTTTTGGGTGGGATTCCCAGGTCCTTCCATTTTCAGAAATTGTTAATAAGTATTATTGCACAGGAGAACGTGGCTTACATTCTCCCCATTGTGCGATTGAAAACCACAGTGAGATTTACATCTGAAAACGTAAAAAGGCATTGGAAGCAGAGGAGGCGACTACTCAGAATAGTAATAAATTGCTTTTGATTGAAGGTAAATGACTTTAATCGGCAGTTTTACAGATTAATATTGAGCATTGAGTATATTGATTAATATTAACATTTTAAACGGTAGCATAAAGGCAGTTAATGAAATTCTTCCTATTAAACTTCTAAATTTAATTTGTAACCAAATTACCATTGCAATTACCCAGTTAAAAGGCCCGAAATCCTCCTTAAAGGTATGCGTGAATTCGAAATTACAATAAAAATTCTGAAACTTACCTTTATGCAACAGCTTCCAATCGCACGCCATGGATCGAATCTCAATGCTAAAATTCAAATATAGCTTTATTTAGCTAATCATGACATTAGGTCTCATTTGGTATATTTAAGTTTAGATTTAAACTTTTCAGACCGTCCATAGCTGCAGCATGGGCAGCATCCGTACTTGTCCCAACAGTAATGTTGGCTTTGTATATTTCCAAATACAAAGTTCAAAGATCAATTCCTGCGAAGACGAAGGCCGATGCCTGCGAAGACGGGCCAGCAACATACGCCAGGGCTGCAGACATCCACAGTGTAAGAAAGGCCATTATCATCATATCAAAATTGAAGAGCACTGCATCCACAGAGCAAAACTCTGCGCCGCAGCAGTCTCTAAAACCTTCTCTGGCCGTGTCTTCAGTCAGATATTCCTGAGCGGGACACGACAGTTGTGTAGCAATGATG
Organism: Trissonchulus latispiculum; assembly: GCA_030248195.1. Classification (NCBI taxonomy): domain Eukaryota; kingdom Metazoa; phylum Nematoda; class Enoplea; order Enoplida; family Ironidae; genus Trissonchulus; species Trissonchulus latispiculum. The sequence goes on from JASAND010013303.1 coordinate 23,676, forward strand.
GCATCTTTGATGCCATCAGAGAAACGGCGAAGGCCACACATGTTTTCCCCTTTCTCTTATGGCATCCTGTAGTAGCAGCTCATCCGGTGTCTCTGCTCGTCTACAGTCTTCCTTGACGCTGTTGATTCTGGCCTTCATCCTTCGTTTCAGATAATCCATATCCGTCGGTCTTCGCCTGAAAAAATCAGGGCAATGGCATAGATTTAATATCTATACAACAAATCGAGCAAGAAAACAAGCATATTTAAGAAGAAAACTAAGCGGCTAGAGGTCTTATCTTCTTGGCATTGCGCAACGGTGCTCCGACCACAATGTTTGAGGGGGGGGGAGGTCGACAGGCATACCCCTCCGTTTGGTGGGAGGGGGTGTAGCCAAAACGTGTCCACGTTTCGTGGGGGGATAGGCAGAAAGGGGTCCCCGTTTGGGTGGAGGATAGGCAAAATAGGGTCCCCGTTTAGAAGGGCGTTCATACAGGTTACGTTTGGATCATTATTATTGGCTGTTAGCGATCCCCCCCCCAAGTGGAGACCACTTTTGGAATTAAGCTGAAACTACGGTAACCCTTTGCTAGACCCCCAACGGAGTTGGGATTTCTGCAATCTGATTGGCTGTTGACGACCCCCAATGGGAAACTCTCTCAGCGTAGGATTTGGACTAAGTGAAATAGAATAATCTCTGTACAAACGATTTAGACTAAATGAAACTGAACTCGAAAAACTGTTGAATCGTCTACCCCAGCCAACGACGAAACAAAAAGGGCAAAAACTAATAAGTGATGCGAGTTGTTGTTGTTTCCTTACAAAACTGTTCAACGGAGAAAGGAGAAACAAAATAAATTTCACTACCAATTCATTACAGGCACCAGACTATTGCAAAAATGCAAACAAACCCAACAGAAATAGAGGACTTCAACACCCAAAATCCCAATGAAATCACTGGAACATAAAAATGACAAAGATGCCCAAGTATCCTCAACAAAACTGCACACCCGACTGCAATTGCGCGCTCGATTTTGAGAGTGTGACATTTAGCTAGTCCGGCCTTCGACCGTACACAACAGTACAATTTTAGTTTCAAAGTTCATAAGGTTAACATCACATTTTGATAATTTTGAGTTCAAAATGTCTAGACCAAACGGAGGGGATTATGCGCTGTGGATTTGGTCCACCCCCCCCCCACTCAAACGGAGAAACATTTGCGTATTGTCGTCGGAGCAGCTATACGCAATGCCAAGAAGGGAAACCCTCTAGTGGCTTACTCTTCTTCTATAAATATAAAGAGAAACAATTATGGACTCTTGGTGACACTGTTCTAAGCTTGGAATAATTACGATATGGTATATGGTTACAATACAGTATCAAATCTTAGCTACACTTATTTGATAAGAAAAAGTTGTCCATCCCCCCAATATATTCAAGTCGCTCTTGACAGCATTTCCACGACTCTGTCGTACCATCGAATGGTGAAAACCGAATCAACTCCATAACTGATCAGTGAATTAAGTATCACAGTGCCACTTTTCTAGAGCGTGCTTTGCTTTATGCTCAGAAAATATCAAACTGGCTAAACTAGAAACTAAGAGCAGAACTTTAAGCTTGCAGTAGTTACGATGTAGTTTTTTTTTTACGTACGCCCCACTCCAGTTGGATGTGCACCGGTTAGGAGTAGTGTCAGCCACGATAATTTTAAATTTTTATTGTTGGGGAAGGGTGATTGGCTGACACCGAATAATTGTCTTCACAATTACCCGAGGCGTTTACCAAGGCTGGAGATTTGCCCATCACCGTCTATGTGATGAACGCACCTCGGCAGCTCCACCCGAAGGCGGCCGCCCCTTAACTCTCGGACAATTAATTGACATAGGGGGGTAGGGGGGGTTGCTAAAATCCGGTGCCAGCTGGCACCAGAAGCATACATCAAAACTCAACATACTGGTCCTGGTGGACCATAAAGTTCCGTAATTTGAGTTGCGAAAGCGGAGTACATCTACATTCCTCCGCAGTCAACTCATGCGTTCCTGTGTGTGATTCAGTGCGCGTTTATGTGTGAGTTGCAACGTGTGAGGGAATTCAAACACATCAAATCATCCACAGGTAACAAAACTAAACCAGAGTCCGCAAAATGAATTTTAAGATTTCAGCGAGACTTTGTCGGATGCTTTCTTTTCGAAGGAAGGGAAGGAAGGGTTTTTTGGTTAAGGGGCCTGGGAGTGCCTTCCGAATTCTTCAGTCTGCAGAATAGGACAGGTTATGTCGTAGGTTGTGAGTTGTAGTCTCTGGCAAGGGGTGGCGGCTGACTTGGTTTGTGGGATTATCGGTACACAAATCAGTTATCTTTTCCATAATCCATGACCTGATTCGCTTGAGTTTCGTCACCTTTGCTATACGTCAGATACCCTGGATGATGAAATCTGAAAATTGAATCGGCGACGACAGAAACAGAATTTACCCAGAAGAAAAAGATAGCGAAAAAATAGGACAAAGACGTTTAGTCTTCTCTCTGCATTGCTTCTTTATGAGGATTGTATGAAGATCTGCCTTGTTGCCAACCTCTATTAAAGTGTGGATTTTTTTATAATATTTATGATAGTCGCAATACAAATTTTAGGACCAATGGAACAAAATACAAAGTTCAACTTATGCTAGCTAAAAAGTGATTCGAAACTTAGCGTTTTGGAGCTGGAAAAGATGACGAGTATAGATGATGTGGTGATAGATCAATGATGCCGTTGGTAATTTGTTGTGGATTCTAGGGAGAGATCGCCGGAGGTGAAGATCCCAGTGTTTAGAAGGTAGACGCTCAAGATGTTAAAAAAAGTCCATCTTTGAAGGGAGATCGTTGGATTTGTAGAGTCCATTGCTGTGGAGTAGTAGTACAAAGTAGCCGCAGATGAGGAGATCATTATTGTTGATTCGGAATTCAGAAGGCAAAAAGGTCAGTCTACGGGTGCTGACTGGAAACATAATCAATTTTGGGTTTTGTCAGAAACAAGAATGCTGGAGGAGCTTTTACTTGGGAGTGGACATTGGAAGTAGCCATTGACACAAAGGACCAGGATCTTGAAAATCAGGAAATTTTGGGTTTCAAGGTGTAGATTTAAACTTTGTTGGCGAAAAAGTTCTGAAAGTGCAGCCTACTTTCAGCTCAGTAGTTGATCAGATCTAACAATAGTTGTCACGATGTAGTTACACTGCTGTAACAAATCTTAGGTACACTTGTTTTATAATAAAAGTATAGACACATTAACAAGGCTTCACAGTGTGTGGAAATTTCCTGAAACCGATTTACTTGCACTTGGATATAAGATTCTTGAACCGCAAGCTGCGAGGCAAGTCGCGTAACTGACCTATCACTTAAACTCAATTATAATCGCTTAACTGTAACTTAAACTTAAACTATATTTCACTTTAACTTTACTTAACGTAAACTCTATTTTATGGTCCAATGTTTTCCAAAACATACATTTTAAAAAATTCGCTTTTAGCACAACAGAATTGTACCAAAGCAGATAACTGTACTTTACTTTATGTCGTTATTGCGAAGTTGTAGAGCGAAAATTTTTTGGACTCAATATTGTAGCAGATCTTTCATTTTCCTATGTCGAGATCACATTTGAAGGGTTCTGCAAAACTATAGGAGCAACTGTACACGAAACTCACTGGTCTTGCTTTGGGGGACCATGGGGACTACAAAGCATGTAATAAAAATATGCAAAATCGGCAATGGTCAAAAATGTCAAAACTTCGTTTGTATTCGGTCCAATTGGTACATGAGGAAACCTACCTTCAAATCGTCTTTCCCCACTTGTCCATCCCCCCAACATATTCTAGTCTTTCCTGACTTTTTCCTTCCGTTCCTATAGCTTTTTAGTGACGATCAACTTTCACTTATGTACAGATTTTCTACCGCCATTTTTTCAGAAAAATTTTCTCTTTGTCTGAAAGTCCTACACAGGAAATATCAACTTTTCGGTTGCAAATTGCGTGAGTTATTCCATTTTTCGATTTTCAAAATCCTTCGATCTTTGCCGCTTTTTCGACTTTCGTTGGCTACTACTCGTGACTTTCTCAGGGGAAAAAAGTCGAGTTTTTCGAAAAATACAACTCTTTGACCCAGTTTCGGCATAGCAATTCTAGCTAAAGTGAGTAAAAATAGCATAATCATAAAGTTCAATCTGTTATGAATCCTACGATCTAAACTTTTCGTGGCTACGACTTATATTACCAGCAATGAATTTTTAAACAACTTTCCTTATTTCAGCTGGTGTTTTCAGCTTTCATTATTGTCTTTGATGTTGCAGCCTTGAGTTCCTGTTTCACCGCCAACTACCAAAAACCGCTAAACTTTTGCTAAAATCGCGATGCCGAAATTTTGGGTCAAAAAGTGGTATTTTTCGAAAAGATCGACTTTCAAATTTTGAAATGCAACATATATCACGTCAAAGCGGAAGCCTAGGCAGTCCAGAAAATCTAATCGACAAATTTTTCCACTGAGCGAGTCACGAGTTGTAGCCAGTCAGTCGAAAAAGCGGCAAAGATCAAAGGATTTTGAAAATCAAAAAATAGAATAGCTTCCGCCATTTGCAACCAAAAAGGTGGTAGGACTTTCAGGCAAGAGGAAAATGTTTCTGAAAAAATCGCGGTAGTACCATGTGCCAATCCTTCTGGACATATAAAAGCGGCGCCCTTTGAAATCGCACGGGAAATTTCAAAAAACTTTTTTCACAAAAAGAAAGACCAGTCAGTCCAGTTCAGAAAATATAATCTTGGTGGTAGTTATCTTGAAGCGTTTTTGAGATACAAAAAACAATTTCGCCTTCTACATTTTTGGTCAGACTTTAGGGACGTTGCTCTAAGCTTGGAATAATTACGATGTGGTTACAATACTGTAACAAATCAACAAAATTTATTTTATGATAAAAGTATAGACACATAGCAAAGCTTCACAATGTGTGTTTGGTTTTGATAAAATATTTTGCTTGACCAGGTTCTGTAGCAGTGCCAAAAACAAAAACCAGACACTTTTCGATAGACAGCTCAAGCTGATTTAGCTCACTCACAGATCCTGGTCAAATTTTCCTGTAAACGAAAGTTACAAACAATCCAGCCCTAACTTCAGAAATCTAATCCTTGCTCTACCACAAATTATTACTCCAGACCCTTATCTCTTCCTTTAATGACTCTACTTAATAGTCGAATTTACCTTCCTAACAACCAGCAGCTACCTAACAATTCTTTATTGTAACACAAAACTAGCCCATAAGCATACGACAGGATCACGCGTAACACAAGGCTCAATTCAATCCTGATTCATTTTTCTCTCTTTAAATATCTTTGTATATCTTTTTCTTCGTCTCGGTGTGTTCATGCGTGGAGGTTTGTAAGCCGAAATAAGCAGGTGTACGCTTTTATTTTTGGTGTCAAGTTTAACAATTTAGTGATGGGTGAATAGTCAGAGTGAATAGTGCGTACGTAGGTAGAAATTTAACCAAAGAAAAGAAGGCGCCAAAGTTGTTTGGAATCGGAAGAAAAAGTTGGAAATGGTTAGAATACGATAACGAACAGTTAGAAACAACCTTTATTCAGTGGGGGCAATGCGCGAACGTCCCCCACTGGTTATATAACCACCCTTAAAAATTGCGAACGTCCCCGTTCGGAAAAAAACATTTTGTTGTGTAAATGTATTACTGTATCTGGACCAAGGTGTTCTACTGTAAGTAAGTAGGATTACAAATTATAGCCTATCTGAACTAGAGATTGAGAATGAAGTGGAACGACAAACACAAGTATTAGTATAGTAATTGTTAGCATGTATATGTGTCGTGTATATGTGTTGTGATTGTGTGATTATTTACACAAAATGAATCGATCCTAACTCTAGAGTGCGTGGGACTACCAGTACAAGTCTACCATTTGGAAAACCGTAGACCCCTAGAAACATCCTCAGCAGACACATTTGCGGGTTGCCCATGAACGCAATAAACTCATAAACGCAAACTAACCAGTTAAGCAACAGTTCAAGCATGAGGTAAAACGGTTGTGACTTCGAAAGAAAACGATGCCAAGAGTCCATAATATCATTACAATTTTTTATTAAATTAGCTTAATGCACAATCTTTAATGTATGGTTTTGTTATTATTGCATTTGTGTAAAACAACAAAAAATCAATGAAAATTCAACTATTGTTCCCTCAAACAGATTATACCACCAATTTCGCTCATTCCGGATTGGAAACACTTTCCTTTCAAACGCTTTTGATCAAATTGGTTTAGCAATTGTGAACTGTGCTTTAAACGGATTTGTATTGGTTTGTAGTGGTTCCTTTGCATTAGAATTACGAAAATTTTCACAATCCTTTGAATACTACTCTGGTATCTTTAATGCGTCTATCAAAAGATTCTAATCCCGACTATCGACCCACTGTCACTGAACTTAAAGTCAGTTTTTGCCGAATTATTTTTCCTGTGATATTTTATGGAGCCGTTGGAATTTGGTCAATTTAAATTATCCAAATTTGTTTTCCTATGATGTTTCATGGAGCCCTTGGAACTTGATCAACTAAAATTTTCCAATTTTTTGCCTGTGATTAAATTCGAAAGGTAAAGAATTTGGCAGACTTTAATTTGGTTACTAAAAAACTCCTGTGAGTCAATTCGAACGGCTGTGATTTTGGCGAGTTGCTTCTGACCAGTTTTCTTAATCTGTCATTGGTGGTTGAAAAACATAACTTCCAAGGTCGCTGACTGTGCAATCTTGCCAAATTTAGTCGGCTCTTTTATGGGAAATAAATGTTTTCGATGAAACAATACTTCTTTGTATCATTTTCGCCATTTTTTATCCGTGATTTTTGCCGGTTAGCCGGGATTATTGCAAATTAGATTTTTTCCTGCGAATGTTGTGGTGAGGTCAGAATTTGTTCGAAGTAAATTAGCCGATTTTTTTCCTGCGATTCTTTAGTTTTGAACGGGAATCCATTCTATTTGAATTGACAAATTTTTTCCTGTGAATTTTCCTGGCTAGACAGGAAAGCATCTGTTCAGTTTTTGTCAAAATTTTTTGTCTGTGATTTCTCGTGACGCGTTTTTAGCACCTTGGTAAAGCGTGATAATGGGTCGATAGTCGGGATCAGAATCTTTTGATAGACGCATAATGTTGATTTGCTTTTGTTGGTTCCTGATCATTGCTTCTGCCTAATGCCTATTATTTGTGCAGACTTGTGCAGAGCTACCTTGCGCTCAATTGATCCAACTCAGCTATGTTACATACACAAAGATCCAGAACAAGAAAAAAGAAATGGAAATGTAGAATTGTCTTACTGTATTACTTGTTACTGTTTCCACAGCAGGAAGAATTATCTTAGTCAAACATAAATTTTCTTGCCTTTTGGGAAATTATCACATCTGGAGCTTCTGTAGGATTTTTATCGAGGACTCGGCTGTCAACTAATTAATTCTAAAAAAGAATTCTCTGCTGCTGTTTTGTTGCCAGGACACTAGCTAAGTCAAAATTTGTTTGCAAATTCTTTTTATCGTCGTCAAGGAAACAATTTGTACAGTGTTTTGTACATCAGCGCAAATCCAATCAAAGTAATCTTAACTTGAAGCGGAATTGAATTGAAGCCTTGAAGTTGAATCAGCTTGGTTGAAATGAGGCTAAGGGAAGGCGTACGGTAGATGCGTCTCATTGCCTTAACTATGCCTCAATATTAAGGTGCTGTGTCATCTCTAAACCCTATTTCCCTCTAAGCACGGAGATCTTCATGTTGCATGTTTTTATGTTGTAAGTTTAATAGCAATTCACTACTTCGCATAAGCTGAACTGAACCAGTGCTTAGCAACGTGGTTCATTTTGTACACTCAACATACAAACAGTCTGCATTTCGTAGAACAACGTTTCATAATGAGATTTATAAGGAAGGAGTCAACGCATTGCGCCAATTGTTTGCAACAGGTCAAGTTTTGTTCACTCATTACTTAGGTCAAGGGAATATATAGACATTTAAGGTTGTGATTCCTTTTGGAGATATTAACTTTGAATCATGATTATTCATTTGTTGCTTGGACTTAAGAAGCCATCTTTATATCAAAATAGAGCTTTTTTCTAATGAGCATAACGAAACTAAGTTTGGATTTCAGAAATTATTTTACTGCATTTTCGAATGAATTTAATTTTCCAGATTGTTTCAGGCTAAACAATTTTTTCCTAGAGACATTGATTAAAAAACACAAACACACCGTTTAATTTTTATAGGAGAAAGTCGACAACAAACGTCAGACTGGCAGCGGAGGAGAGAAAAAGTTCATACTAAGTGAGATCGATACAGCTGTTTTGGGCATTCTTGGGAAAGAATCTGCAATGGATGAGGCTTTAAACGTGCCCGAAACCTGGGAGAAATCGGATACTTCGGAGAATGATTCCCCGTCAGTTATCTCTCAACCGCCAAAAACAAGCTTGAAGCCTGTGCCAACTAGTTCCAGAAAGCAAGTGGTGGACGTGGATCTTACCCTCACTCTGAAGGTAAACGCAAAGCTATTGTTGACATATCCATGACGGCTAGTGCGTTCTCCACTTGGAAATGAAATCGAACTCATAACGGATCAGAGCAAAACTAGAACCAATATTTGGGATGTGTGACAGTGGGTCATACTATGGTCCGTGTTGTAATACTCTTATCATTATGTACTCTTGACCTGACATTAACACGGGGTCCGACTCAGGGGCTTCAGGTCCGACCCCAAATCAGCAAAAATTGCAGTTTTTAATTTTTTGGCCAAAAATTAGTAAACATGAGGATTTTAACGATATTTGACAACTATTTTGAAAAAATCGCAAAATTTGCTAAAAATGTGCTATTTTTGGTACATATATTCCCCCCACCTTATCTCATGCTCGTAATGCCATGTACTTGCTACGCCATATTAACCTATGCTGGTATAAGTTTACGATAAAGTTAACTAGCTGAGGCAGATTAATTTAAATTCAGGTTCGACCTTGTCCAAGAAACACAAGAAGCTGGACCTTCAAATTAAAAATTTAGAACTGCAGAATGCTAAACTGGAGCTGGAGATTGAGCAGCTACGCCGCAATATGGATAAAGCTAAACTCAGGCCATTTGACGATTACTATCAGCCTCAAGGAACCTTTCCTCCTAGAGTGGCTTCAGCTCCTGGTGGATCGATTCCTTCATTTGCTAACTCATTTGGAAGCAGCTTTTCGCTCTTGAATATGGACCCCCACTGAAGTAAAATGTGTGGAGTCTGCAGACTTTTCAGCAGACGTAAGAAGAGTCGTAAGAAGTTTCTATACTTTAAGTGTTACAAAATTTAAAGATTTAAATTAATATTGAAATTGATTGACGTGGAAAACTTTATAGCGAATTTATTTTGAATCAATATATATCTCTATTTTCTCACTTTCAAAGCATAGAAACTTCTTTTCAGAAAGTATTCTGACTCGTCGACCTTGTGACTCTGCTGTTGGGTAATTGTGTAGTTTTATAGTAAAAAGTTGACTCTTATGACATTGTTTCTTTAGGGCTAAAGAACTTAAGGATAAGTGAGTGAAGATGACTTATGATGATGATGACTTGGTTACTGAATATGCTCTTAGGTGTCTTCAAAACAGCTGTAATTAATGCATTATTAAAAATCGGAATATTTAAAGGAAGATCTGAAGACACAGCGATCAACTAAAATTGAGAAAGTAACAGTACTAGCGCCATAAATTCTAAACACAATAAAAGGAGCAGTCCTTTCTACCAATGTAGAATTTGTAGGTACAAATTACAAGTGACGTCATCAATTGCGAAAGCAACGTTATTCTATGAAACTGGACAAATTGGCTACAATTGTGGAGCACAAATTACAATTCTAGCTTAACAATCACACGGCCGGTTGCACCAAATCTGGCTAACATCTAATTAGACTATTCTGCAATTAAATTCTAATTAAGGCTATTTTTCCTTGCACCAAATGAAAAGTTAGTTAGATTTTAATTCTAGTTAGGGCTAAGATTAACATTTGACTAACTTCTGACTAACATCTGATTAAAATCTAACTAAAATATAAATAAAGTCATCATGTGACATAAGCTTGTACTTGATTTGCTAGAGCGCATCTGGGAAAAATACTGATTGGTTTAGAGTTAATCAGATTTTAAAAATCTAACTAACCTGAGCTACGAAAAATCTGACTAAAATAAGATTAAGACTAGCTAATAACATTTTAGTTAGGAGAACTCATTTGGTGCAAGCGACTGACAATCATATTTATGTTTATTATTTGATGCTTACAACTGTAATGCAATTCTTTTATAATTGTTGCTTTATGATGATTGTAGGGCATTGTTAAGTCACATTAATTGTGACCTATATATATTATGAAACAGAAATAGCTACAATTATTGTAATTGCAGCCAACAATTGCTTTTGTTGCCATTTTTATGAAATACCCTCTGCTCTGTCTCAAAAATTTTGCTTGGAACAGAATACGAAACTAGGTGGAGAAAGCTAGCGAATCGAAAATACGGATTTTTCAGGTTTTGTCAAACGTTTGACAAAATTCAGACCAAATCGGATTCTCGGGAAGCTGTGTGGAGAGGCGAGGTCTAGTTCTTGGGACTGAAAACGTTTACTAGCATACCTCCCCCCACGAACAAGTGTGCTTCAAACCCCATCAAACATAAAAACCCTCGAAGGTTTTTAAGCATTATATGCACTGTTAAAGTTGCCAATAATCATTTTCTGACCAACTTCAACAAAAACTGCGCAGCTACTTTAAATCAATTCAATTGAATTTTAATTAATGAGTGTTAATTTGCCCGTTTCTCAATTAGTCAGGTGCTTCAGCTGTCTGATCCTGTTTAAAGCTACCGCAATCTATACACAGAAGTTGTACAACACCACGTCAATAAATAGTGAGTACATAGTAACGTACCGTACATACAGTACTCATTTTGTGTAAATGGCCTGTGAAATGCTGGAGGTGCTTGGCACATTAAGGCCGAAATTTCTGTGGGCGGGGGTCGCGGTATACATTGTTAACCAAGTAATTATATACGATTGAGCGCATCTGCTTGGCTGATCGCCTGCCTCATGGGTATAAGCAAGCGTACATAATAGATAAGAGTGTGACAGCTGGCAGGCTCTCTGTTATAGTAATAGTTTGTTTAACTGTCACTAAGTATAGAATTTACGCATTCACAGCATGTCACTGCCACTAATTAGCTGCTCCTCTCCTCTGATTTATTTTGCTTGACAATTGACCAAGAATTTGTTAATTGTTCGCAATCCTCTATGTTGCTTGCTCAAAAACTGGTCATGTTTCTTTTTTGCATTAACGGCAGATACAGCAAGACATAAATACTGGAATCCTATTTCTTGACATTTGGCGGTACATTGTAGCTGTAAGAAGTGGAAAAATGTAAAAATTTGGAAACAGTGAAGAATTCATGTTTGTCTGTCTAACGACTGTCTACTAAGAGAAAATTGCGAAAATCTGTATGCACCCATTCCAATGTTCAGTGAAAACTCTAGAAAACCAAAGTTAGGTTCCAGGTATCTATTAGAAAAAGAAATCTTAGTCTATATTTTGATATAAAGATGGTTTCTTAACTCCAAGTCAGGGTTTATTTTTGGTAGATATCGGACATTTGTACATTTTAAAAAATAGGGTGCGTTTTGGAAAAAATGTTTTTATTGCAAAAAAAAATTTTGGAAAAAATGTTGCATTTTAAAAAATTTTTCTGAACAATTTCTTGTTGTTTTAACAGATTAACAAACGGCAGTGAGAGAGCTACCATTGTAAGCGTCGAACCGTTGTAAAGGAAAAAATGTGAAGAAATACTTTATGAGAAATTTGCTTAGTCCAGTCGTTTATTTTTGACAATGAAGGGACATATATAAGTATATAAATTCAACCCAAAGCAAAAATATTTCTATAATTAATTAGTGGATTTGTAAACAAGAAAGAATAGAACAAAGTAAGGTCTTTGCGACGTTGCCTTGATCAAAAAATAGAAAGAAGATGCGGGGGTCTGGGGGCGGCAGCCCCCTGCTAAAAGCTAGAGCTTTTTTAAAATTTGAAGCACTTTCGAAATTTTTTAGGGCACTTTGTGGTTAGCGGAAGTATAATTTGACTGTGCATTTAAGTGTGCACTATTAAATTCAAGAGTGCAGCTTGAAAAAAGTGTGCATATGCACAAGAAAATGCACAAGAGACAAACCATGCTCCAAGTAAACAATTATTATTAATGCTTCAAAGTTGATTACTCCAAAAAGGAGTCATCAGCTCAAAAGTAATTGCATATCTTGCCAACATGCAAAAAAAGTTAAAACTCTTACTTGTTAAAAATAATGCCGCATAATAGGTTTCGGAAAACTTTCAAAAGACTACATTCATAAGCTAGAAAAATTTTCAGGATTTCCAGACTGAAAGTGTTATTTAAAAGCTAGAGAAATTTTGAAATTTGCAGGCGATAACTTAATTTTTGGATACATTTTTCAAATCATCTGAGACAAATTACACTGGAACCGGTCCGGTTCCAAATCCTACCAGTTCCGGTTCCGGTTCCGGTTCTAAAAATCCTTCCGGTTCCGGTTCCGGCTCCGGTTCTACCGGTTCCAGTGGAACCGTTCCGAGCACTAGCTACAATCCTATGCTATAATCTTATAAGGAGCCGTTACGATGTACTCCTTCTGTTATTTGCACTTGGCAATACTCACTTTCCTAGTAGCTTAATACTGAATTGCTATTGCTATGTGGGCCTATAACAGACTATTGCTCCTGCTCCTAATTCATTCGCATGGTATATACAGTGTGTAGAACATTCCCAGTTATCACAAAATTGGAGTATCATTTATAGCAAAGTGATACTTGTAAGCAAATTTTGAAAGGTTTTTAGTCTTGACAATTTGGATATATATTGAGGAGCTGAAATGAGATTCTTTACTCTCAAAACTGAATGTATGGCAGTGCATTCATAACCTAGCCGAGGTATCGGCAACAACCAGCCAGCATTGTGCCTCATACCTTATGCACCAGCCTCATGTGTGCTCTGCAAATATTTAACTCATCCAATACTGCTCAATATCCCAATGTCGATTTTCTGTGAACTTTCAGCGAAAATTGAAAAATTTTAAATGTCTAGTCCTGAGAGAAAAGTTTATAGCATTACTTTCTGAGCTAAAATTTAATCCAGTTATCAATTTTTCATTTGCTCTCCCCATCCATATTACTGTTGTTGAAAAATGATGAAATCTTAGCAACACTCAATTAGGATTTAATTCAAATATAGCTTTATTTAGCTAATGACATTAGGTCTCATTAGGTCCATTCAAGTTTACATTTACACTTTTCAGTACGTCCATAGCTGCAAGCATGGGCAGCATCAGTACTTGCCCCAGTAATAACGTCAGCTTTGTATGTTTCCAAATACAAAGTTGAAAGATGACGGGAAAGACTGCAGAAGGCCGATGGCTGCAAAATATGCCAGGGCCGCAGACATCCCCAGTGTAAGAAAGGCTATTATCATTTTTTTCAGAGTTAGATTCCACTACATCCACATAGCAAAAATCTGCACCAAAAACGTCTATAAAAGCTTCCCTAGCCACGTCTTTAGTCAGATATTTCTTGAATGATGAACAGGCTGAACAGCCGAAGGCCACACATATGTATCGCCTTTTCTCTGATGGCATCCTGTAGTAGCAGCTCATCCGGTGTCTCTGTACGTCTCCAGTTTTCCTTGCCATTGTTGTATATTTCCAAATACAAAGTTGAAAGATCAATGCCTGCGAAGACGAAGGCCGATGCCTGCGAAGACGGGCCGGCAAGATATGCCAGGGCCGCAGACATCCCCAGTGTAAGAAAGCCCATTTTTTCAGTGGTTTGAAAATTATTTGCAGGAAAGAACCCAGTTTGTTCAAGTCAATCAATCCAAATCTACTGTTAGAACTGTTACTTCTGGCGTTCCGCAGGTATACTCGGCCCACGCTTGTTTACCTATGAATGATATAGAAGAATGTTTATCCCACATGTCTGCAAAAATTTATGCTGATGACACTAAGTCTTGTGTAGCATATACTGATCATATTTGTAATGGAATTAATAAAATAAGGCGCTAAAAATAACCAAAATTGGCCTACAGAATAGTCTAAATTGAACGATCTGCAAGGAAGAACTGTTATGGCATGGATCCGTGAAGAAGAGCGAAGATTATTAATCTGAAATATATTTATTAAGTAATGTCGAAGCAGTAATTGTATAAATTATTTTATGCTTGTCTAGTCAGAGTTGCCAGTATTCAAAAATCAAGGGAAATTCATCAATAGGGTCCAAGATTGGTACTCAATTAGGGCACAAATCCTAGTCTTAATTATAATCCTAAGCTTAATTAAGTTCTACTAACATGTGACTTATTAACAATACTAATCCAGGAATTGTGAAAAAAGGGGTATCTCGGCCTCAATCCCTTTAGTAAGTGGAGTTGTTACTCCCACACGAAGATAAAGATCGACATCTAAACTAAACTTAGACGGATTAGTGAGTATCGTCCATAATTTGAGTCAAGTACAACCTTCTCCGTAGAGTAGTACAATCACTAGTGTTCGTATACCCGTTAGCAGGAAGTCATAAACCCAAAACATGAGGTTTATGTGCCAAATTAAGCCGAAATTTAGTCGTAAAATTGCCTATAAAATAGAAGTTTCCATTGAAAATAGCAAATATTGGAAGATGGCTCACTATTAGGTACGAAATAGCTAAGTACGTAGTTAGGTAGGCTTAATTAGTGATAATTAAGTGTTAACTAGGTGATAATTAGTTAATTTTAGTATTTTTGGTCGAAACATGACTTGGGCTTATATGAAACAGAATTTGATTCTGATTCCAAAAATCCAAGCCCGACTTTTCAACTCCTAAGAATAAGAAAGTTATAAGCGAAAATGTTTTTATAAGATTACTTTTTATGTCGTAATCTTATCACTCCAAAAAGGAGTGTACTAAAATTGGTTTTATTTTGCCTAAAAGTTAAGGCAAACCTTTTTCCTTTTTCTTTGTCTGGGAGGTTGTCTTAGTCAGGTGATATTTTCCTTCCTCTTTCTCTGCCAGGCCTCTTTCCTCCAAGACCTAGCAGTTGTCCTAGCTTGAACTTTTTCCGAGGACAAGGCCAACAACAAAAGAAAGGAGGAAAATAGTAGTTTCAGCCCAAGCCATGCAAATTAGAGGGGGCTATAAATATAAAAATGAATAGCTAGATAGACTTAGGTAAGTACGTAGTTTATGATATAATTTTTGAATTGCAGAAAATTGTGTATCTCTTGCAACAATTCGCTGAAGTTACAAAATTTTACGAAGTTCTCCCGTCGGTTATGTTTGTGTGTTAGAGAAAGTTTCGCAAAGTTTCTCCGAGTTTCACCACCCGAAATATATCAAAAATGGGTCAGTTGGGGGGCAATATTTTCAAAATCCCATTAATTTCGACCACTAATGGCCAGCCGGCTCAGCCCGCCGCTGCGCCCCACACACAAAAGGTGGCAAGCTTCTAGAAAGTTCTAGAACTTTCTAGAAGCTTTGCCTTAAAGTCAAAGCAAAGTTCCGCCCCAAATTCGCTAACGACCTGTCACCGAGCTGTCAGCGTAACTGTCAGCTCGGTCCCAAAATTTTATTTTCAAATCAGTGTTCGTTTGAGAGCAACCGAAAGCGGTTGCTTCCCTTCCCGTTAATGCGCTCTCCAGTGCAGTTGACACTGCATGGGGGCTACAGCGCATTCCCCCGGTTAGGTGAAAACACTAGGACTTTTCTGGCCTTCGGGCCAGAAAAGATTTTGAGAATTAACCACGAACACTAACCACTGAGGTAGGTTTCTTATATAGGTTTCTTATGCCTGGCCAAGAAAGCAACGACTGAGAAAAAAACGCCATTTTTTCGGCCTTAATTTTATTTTTCAGGCCTTGGGCCATTTTTATTATATAATTATTGGGGCCTTCGGGCCATATTTTTTATACATTTTTTAAGGCCAATGAGCCTATTTTATACGCATTTTGGGCCACAGAGCCCCATTTTTATCAGCATATTTTGG